>CAKNXH010002200.1:250300-339218 GCA_932178445.1 Andricus quercusramuli | reverse complement strand
ACCTTCTCTGATGAGGATGTATAAATGCTATCCGACCCAAATGCATTCAATAATGTACCTAACTATGTTCAAGACATCGATATCTGTCGTACAGGTCGTATCTTCGTACAGTGTTTTATGTATTATATATTTTTCTTGAATTCTTTTGTATATTGTTCGTGTTTAAATACGCACATTTACTATTCAGTATCAAACACTACCTACCTAAAAATTTGACATAATGTTTCTTATGCAACCACATAATTATGTATAAAACCTATCATATTGCAGTCTCGAATAACCACTGCTATTTAGTTTTTTTTTTTTTAATTAGGTATAGAATCATTTGTCTAGATTAAATATTGAAATGAATTCGAGTTTATAAATTGTATTTAATAAATATAGAAAATTGACTGATTTAGTTTCAAGGGTCGTGCGAAAAGATCCAACCCGAATCATTTCCAACTAGGTTCATAATGTGTCTTACAGAGAGAGAAATGTGTCTAAAACCGGAAGGAGACTGGCTCTGAGAAGACTGGATATGTACATACGATCCGGAAGAATCTAAAGAAGAACGAGAATTGGAGTCGCAGCTTCTCATTGCGAGATAAACTAGGCGAACTTCTTATGCCTGTTAAGCCCATTTGTCTGAATAGAAATTTTTGAGTCTCTCGTTTTATCGCGTTTTATGCAATGGGGTTTATACTTTATGTCATGAATGGTGTTTATAAATTACGTCTCGTTGCACAAGACTGAATAAAATAGGTCCCTATAGCCGCCAACTAACATGAAATAAATTAATATTCGAGGGAATATTATTCCAAATATACCTAAAACCAATCTAACACTGATCCTTTCTCGAAGCCGTAGGATTTCCAAATACTTGAGAGTATTAATTTATGAATAAGAAAGATGAGGTCTTTGTAGCGAAACTGTATTATTTCTAGTAACAAGAAACAGAAGTAATTACACGGTTCGTTTCGTGTTCTCTTTCTCGGCAATAATAAATACTTAACAAAATCAACAACTTCTACGAAAAGAGCAACCATCTCCATTAAACATAAATCAAAGACACTCCTAAATCTGCTAATTTAAGATGACTTTAACTCGTCCATTAACTCCGAAACAGCCACACTTTTTGATAAACAAGCAAAACTGTAATCCACTACCTCGAAGGCAAAATGCACTCAATATCAGAGTACATCGTCAAAAGAGCAGTAAAATCTAAAAATAGAACAAAGTTACGGACCAGTGACCCTGACTCTGTCTTCCAGTCCATTCAATCTTCCACGTTCAAAGCAAAGAATACTAGAGCTTTCGTAATAGTAACCATTCTCAGATATCACGAAAAGCACTTGTAAGGCAATGTGACATTAAAAGAAAGCATAAAGAAAGGAAAACAAAAAATAAACTAAAGAATTTTTATGATCGATTTTCAAAGTAAAAAGTTCAACGAATTAAATGCCGAATAAAATGAGACGTCGCACATCCTCCGAAGAATGTGCAAATTCCGTTGCAAGATTTGAGTGTCAGAACATAGGCACGTAAGACCTGCATATATACCTAGTTGTTACGAAGCGTGGCAAATCTCTTGTGGATGTATATGCAGTTATAAACATAACTCGGCCACTTCTCAGGCTGGCTGTGCGCCAACCACGTGGTTTGACGCCCAATGGCTATACACCCGCCTTAGATCAAAAATCGTTAAATATTGCGTGTGACATAAGCAGGTTGAATGTGCTTCAAATATGCAGTTCTGGGCGTGCCTGCCTGTTATGAAGTTGGATAGCGAGAAAATGTTAGTTTTTCGAGATAGTAGCGCAGAACTACTTACAACATCCAACACTTTTCCATAATAATATTTTTATGAGACTCAATGACTTCTCCAAATTCTCTTCTTCCTAATGTTTATTTTCCCGAAATTTATTTGACAGAATAACAATTTGCCCTTATTTCTGTTTTTCCGAATTAACTTTTAACCTAATTTTCATTTTTCAAAATTATCATCTGCCCTATAATTTTTATTACTTTTAATTACCATTGGCACAAGTTTTATTTTTTTAAATTGCCATTTTTCATTATTTTCATTTGACCGAATTAGTATTTGACCCAATTTCAGGGATCACAGCGCAAAAGGAGCTCAAAAATGGAAAGTAGGGTATGTATCATGGTAAACAACTACCTGTAACAATTAAAAATACATCTTCACAATACCACTTTAGAAAACTCCTTTCTGGTTACTTATTTAACACTTCAAATCCTACCCGCGAAATCACACATTGGCAACACTCAAGTCCTTAAGTTAAAGACACATATGATATACGCATGAATGGAGTTACTTTTAAGTATGTATAATTGCGTATGTATATTTACAGTATCCCACTGTTAACAACCCAATCTAATTATCAGCTTTATACTTTATTTTTTTCTCTTTGTAAATAGCTATTTTTAATTTCAATCCACAAATCGATCGCCGCCACATTTTACTTCTAGTATGTACCACATGTTCCTCATAGAACTATCTAGCCCTAGGAACATTTCATGCATAAATACAAATGCCAATTAATGATAAAATCATGACTTTTTGAGGTGGGTAAACCTGGAAGTACCACCATGCCCAAACAATGTATAACCTATGCCAGAATTAGGGTCTCATTTAAGGCTTATTTAATACCCAGAAGCCAAATTTTGGGCTCTGCATTTTTTCGAAGAAATGCATGGTACTGCCAGCTTTACGTAAAGCTAGCAGTACCATGGTAGAAATATTTGTTAAATCAACTTTTTTCTTTCACAGGAATTGAAGGCTCATTTAGGGCTAAAGAATGACCCCTGGCGGAATTTTCCAAAAACAACCCCTATCACAGAAAAACTACACTGAAAAATAAATATGCACTAATTAAAAAAGTGAGTACATCAGAATTGAAGGCTCATTTTAGGCTCTCCAACGACCCGAAAATCCATTTTAGAAAACCATCCCTCAACATCCGAAAACTACCCCTTATCCAAAAGTACTCACAATGTGCAAGAAAAAGTATTGCATCGGTTTGAAATATTTTTTAGCTGTCCAAAAACATCAAAAACTTTTTCAAAACTCACCCCTGAAATTCAAAAAACAACCCGTAAAGGAATTTAACATCAAACTGAGAATGAAATATATCAGCAGTTGTTGCTTTTCTTGGACTGTCCACAAACAGAGAATGCCCTATGCCAGAATTAAGGGGTCATTTAAGGCTCATTGAATGGTTTTGTAAAATTGATTTTGGGGTCGTTGGAGAGCCTAAATTGTTACTTCAACTCTGATGTACTCACTTTTTTAATTAGTGCCGGGGGTCATTTTAGAGTTCTAAATGAGCCTTTAATTCTTGTGGAAGAAAATAGTTGATTTAACAAATATTTCTATCATGGTACTGCTGGCTTTACGTAAAGCTGAATATTTTAAAGTAAGGTGATCATAGGAATAGCAATCAATTCCCAATATTCCTCTAATTTGGTCTATTATGTCCGGATGTATCCTAACGAATTCTTAATTAATAAATGGCGGAATACTGTGCATGTCGAATTACTAGCGAACCATTTCATAATACATACGTATAGTAGTAGTCTTTTGCTTTGAAGCTAAAATTAGTTATAATTAGAGATCTATTTTATAAGGTCAAAGAAAATTCAAATGGATTGCATTTTATGGAAGATATAATTAGAATAATTGGCCACATCTCTTTTCATTTAATTACGAGATTTATCCACCTATAGGAGATCGTTCTTAGGAAAATAGGACACTTCTAAAAGAAAGAAAGAAATATAATGAGAAAATAATCACATAAAATCACACTGATTAAATAATACTATGAATTATTTAAAAAAAAAATACGTTTTCTAAATCTAGCCCCCTCAAGTTGTATAATATTTTCAAACACATCCGTTATTATTTTTCATGTAGAGAATCTTAAGCTTCAACTTTTCTCGACCTGCTCTTATCCCTGATAAGAAAAAATGTATGGCATAATTTAAATATTTTTCAGCATACTTTCTCCCCGACAATGTTGAAAATATATTATTTCAGCCAATGTTTTTCTTTTCCGAAAAGTAATCCATTATTTTTACAAAAACCTTCCCTATTTCTCCTACGGTTCTTTCTTTGTGATTCGAATTTTGGTTTTTCATAAATTAGGAGAAAGACCCTTAAAATAAGCAGCCAGGTTATGGAATCGTAGAAAAATTCAAATAATTACGCTTACAACAGAAAAATCTAGTTGGAAGCTGGCGAACAGGTTTCGTTCTAGTCTACTAATCACGTTTAATCCAATTGGGCGTAGCATGAGAGGTTCGCTTAGGTGACAGTGATTTAGGACACTCATGAGTCTATTTGCATTGGAGAGCAGCATTCGTTTGGAGTGCATGCATATTTGTTGCTCTAGACTCTAGAGCATTTGACTGCCCATGGTATTCGATGCGAATAATTCCCGACAAATCTGTGGTTTGGATATACATAGCTGCTTAGCCATCAACGAACCGCTAGCAATCTGTTGATCGAGAGATCACCATCCTTTAAATTGTACAAAAGACTCGGAGGCCGAAAACTGCAAACATTTGGGAAATAAACGCTTAAACATCTAGGCACGTTCAAATACTGTAAGACATTAAAATTCTTTGGAATGGTTGGCATTCACGGATGCATGAAAATATTTGGGAATGAATTGATCAAATTTCCTTTTGTTTGCAGCCGTTAGAAGAGTAAATAAATAGAGGAGGTGGACCAGGGAAAATATCAAGAGAGAAAGATAATATTTTGAAAGATGCTTAATCTTGGTGAAGATGCACTGTAAACCATCAAGTCACCCTCGTTTCTCTCTTGATCTGGAACGACATCGTCCAGCAAACTCTAATATAGCATAATGGATCGTGTAAACATGAGCTAATTTCAAGCGTGCTATTCCTTTGGAAGCTCCGAGAAGGGGTTAAGCGTAGGAGTTGCCACCAAAGCGCAAGGACTCTGCTCCAATTATCTTGTCCGGGATGAATTATGTACACGATTTGCTCATCCGGGCTGTATATGCTTCTGCACTTGCCACTCTGAAACGTCAGACAATCTAAACAAGTTTCAGGAAACTTTGGCTAATCCAGAAAGCCAGCTGTCGCACTTCTTCAAGCACCTTCTAGTCAGGAGCTGATGATAAATGAAAAAAGTCCACGAGACAGGAAGTAGATGTTTCACTACCTTAGACATAATTAATAGGACCAAGGAAGATACTTGGACTACCTATAAAGTAAACCTCACAGTCGTTTCCCAGTTCAGTGAACACATTGAATTTTAACAATTCTTAAAGGAAATTTTCCTAGGAAAAGAATTCTTAGTTTCCCTCTTATATCAGAGTCAGAATCAGAGCCAAAGCTTGATCCCATCAGCTTATTTCGCTATTCCCGCCATATGGTGCAAAAGCCATTTTCTTTGGTTTACGTTTAGCCATCTAACACCTTACGATCAGCATACACAATGTTTCTGCGCTCGACACAGACCAGTACGAAGACGTAAAGGCAAGTCGAGTCAGAAGCCAGTTGTGTAGTGCGGAGCATTGTAAAAGTTGAGAAGCTCTCCAACCAAGGGGCAATAAAACGTAAACATTGTTTTCATCCTAATCTCTTTATCAGCACATGGTTGGCAGAGAGCCAACTGCCTTTCTACAATCTGGACACGACCGTGGCGTGTTTTCTGATTTGGTTGGTTCCCTCAGAGAAACAGTTCAATTTCTACGACCCCAGTGCTACATCATCGTTAGATGTTAGGTCTATAGTACTCTGATCGATCCAAATAAAATGTAATAAATTACCAGCGGGACGCCTTCGATCGCCCCAGCAGTTTCTTTGATTTCCTGCAAGAGTTTCCTAAGACTCAACTTGGCAGATTTAAGACTGTCAGATAAATAAGTTAAGCAGTTAAGGAAATTGAACTTTTAATTTTAAAAAGTTGAAAAAGCAGCAGCTGCTTTTATAAAATATGGTAGGTTTTCTTAAGAGATATGCTTTTTCATGCTTTATGTCACACTAATTGTTTAGAAATGTCTCGTTAAAATATCGGTATCTTAAAAATTAGAAACGCATTATATAAAAAATCATTTGATTCTAAGAAAAGCTTGACGTGAGAGCAAAAACATCAGCGCTTGAATCCGGATTAAAAGGGGGGAATAAATCCCCACTAAAATTAAATTTCTCTAGTCAAAATGGAAAGATAACAAGGAAGAAACTAAAAAGAGAAGAGGAAGGTTAATCCGATTGCGAGAGTGGCACTCTTCATTAAATGCAGTTTTTCCCCTTTGATACCGATAATCCGCAGGGACCGAAGCTGCATAACTGAAACTAGGTTGAAACTGCAGACCATCCTGGGACATTAAAACGTGAAATTCCTAATCCACAAATGTCGCTTTCGAACTGAAACGCACTCGAGAGACCGCGTAACGAAATTAGTGAATACGTATCATTTCAAATATAGCAAAATGAATTCCACACGCTCAGACCTTTTCTTCTACTCTCGATTAAACCGATGTTGTATTCATAACGCTTTAGTTAATTAAAAAAATTCAAACTCGAGTTCATCACAATAATTTTGTCTTTCCTATCTCCAATTGAATAATTCGAAATCTCAGATTCACTTTCAACAGATTGAATTCCTACAGACTTGGATTAATAACCACAAAAAAACAGTCTTATCTTCGCCAATCAACACGTTCAATTTTTCACAACTTTAACCTTATTCGAGACACGTAATCGACCTCTCTCTTGGAAAAGTGGAGTGCTTTGAACTTTTCCTCCTACAACGACTGTAACCTGGGGTTAGAAATAAAAAAAAAACTATATGCCACGGAGATTTCTCCCTAGAGTCCCTAAACGCATGAAAAAACAATCATTTTTTTACTTTGGTTTTGCTATTATTGAGTTCATCTTTTAAGTGAATAAAAACGATAACTACAATGCCATGGATCATAATACATGTTTCTTATACTTCATTAAACTGTAGCTCGCTCAATTAAGAACGAGACACAAGAAGATAAATTTTAATCAATCGAAGAAATCAATCCTTTGGGTCGACTCAATCATTAATGTTACAAAGTTGAACTGTTCTTGAGATTATCCAATTAGCTCCGAGGGTAGAATATTAACAGATTCTGTCTCAATTAGTTGCAGCAGAGATTTATGTGCGATTTCACGAAAGCCATAGTTCTTGCCTTAGAGAATCCTAAATAATGTCCCTTATCATATCCGGTATCTGTGGATCTACATTTTAGAATTTGACGTAAGTGAGACCAATTTCAAGAAATATTCTTGGAATTAATTTTTTCAATGAAATTTAACACCCAGCTTACATAGCCAATCCATTTTCCACAGAAATATCCTCGAGAAGCATATTTATAATTCAAGAAAATTTTTCAATTTCCAGGAGGTCCAAAATTTTTTTATATTAATTACTGGTTTAGAGAGACTTTTCTTTCCTTAAAAATAACTTTGAACGAACTGTAAAATTTACAATTTTTGAATACTGAAATTTAAGTATTCAAAAATGGAAAATGAAAAATTCGATGCATTTTATTATCAACTTTAAATTAAACATTAAATGTCAACAATGATATACATACTTTAAGACTGCAGGTCTTCAAAGAAAAGCTGATTTATTGTTTTCATTTGGTGGAAATAAAACTTCTAGATAAACTGAAATAAAGAAGAAAATTTACATTTGATCGTTTGAAACTTCAACTACATTTTTTCAGGATCATAATAAAATGACAATCACCCTTTAAAACGCGCAGGAATTTCAAAACGAGTTTCACCCTGTGACATTTAGCTCACTTTTTCCAGAAAAATCGCCATCCTTTCTCTTATAGCATTTGTGAACTGGTTCTGTATAGAATATCTGAATAGGATACAAGGCAATACCTTAAACTTTAAACAGAAAGAAAACTTTAGCAGAAATCCCATTCTGCACGTGTCTTGCTTTTGATTCTTACCAAGTTACTACTACCATTTGTAGACGTCAAAACTTTAATGAAAAATCTATTGCAATTCTTTCAATAACCAGGTTCACAGAAATTGTCTCTTATTTCTGACAATCTTCTATCAAATTTTAAATAAAATATATATATTATATTCCAATAATTTGGCGCTTCAAACTATTTGATGTAAAAATCAATACTTCACAACGTTGATACAAAGAATAAGATAAGTGTCACGTATGTTAAAACAGTACGTCGAATTCCAGAAACTTTAAAAGCCCCTTCTCTGCGTCCTGCCAACTTTCTGGCTCCTGAGCTTTATCGCGCGTGAATTGTGGAGAAAATAAAAAATATGAGATGGGAAAACTCACGGAGAAAACGATGCAAGATTGGGACGGTATGAGTGACGTTTTAGGTCAACTAAGTTCCAATAGTGCAAATGCCAGAATGCATATTCGAACTCGTATTCGAACGAACAGAAGTGGTTTACAAAAATTCACCTTTTAGCAGTTTGCTTTCCCATCGAGACGACTCTGTTCTTTTACTAGTGACAAATTCTCCGCCACGAAGGAATAATCTTGTGACTGGCAAAATGGAATGTCCCATCAATTTAACTCTACCGAGATGAGGTCAATGCATCGAATTTTCTCTCGGTACCTTTACGAGCCGCAATACGTTCAGAATCGATCTTTTTACATTTTAAATTCAAATGTCTATTACACTTTTCTATTGCATTTAACTTATTTGATATTTTTGGGCTCAAAAGGGTGTAGTTTTATAAATTGACCGATTTTTTATTTTAATTATTTAAAAAAAAATAACAAATGAGATTTCATGTAACGAAATGGACTTGCTTAAGATTTTATTTCAAGATAACCCGAAACCCCAATTACTAACAGTAAGCTATTAACACTTATTTTTTATTCTACAATTACCGAGATTATTACGTTGATACGTACAATATGCGCCAGACGTAAATTCACTTCCGATGAACTTGAACATGCTCGAAATGCAAAACAATGCGACATGGAAAATCTCACCATGACCTATTTCATTGAAAAGTTTCCTCCTCAACTCTCTTCCGCTTCAACTTGAAAGCGTAACATTTCGAGCGGAAGTGTCTGTCCGTGTCATCCTCAAAATGCTTTATTGGATTTGAATTTGCCTTTCAATTTTCGTCACACGGAATTAGAACAAGACACGTCTAATCGTGAGAGAAAATGCCTACACATCAGAGGCTAAAGGCACCCGGGTAAAGATATTTTAGTCTGCATGACACATTCAAATCCAAATGGACAGTGTCTGAAAATTTGAGAGACGTTTTGACTTCTCAGCTAGATTCTTGGCTAATAACGCAAACATTAAGTTTGTTTTGCAATATGTTCCTTGCAATTCATGTTAATGAATTTTCCACCTTTACCCTGAAAATGTATATTACATAGGAATAAGTAAATATTTGTAAAAGTAAAGGATAACATCATAATTTAGTCAATTTTGTGGACAGTTTTAATCGAGTTTTCTTTTAATCAACCATCAAAATAGAAAAATCCGACATGAGAAATGAGCTTACATGCTTGCAAACCTTGGATTTTAAAAGTTCTTTTAATTGAATGGACATAAGATTATCCACTTACTAAGCCGTATGCGAATCCCTCTTACGACACAAATGATACAATCTGTCCCTGAATGTTTCGAACACTGCGAACTATCGTGATAATATAGTAGACTGATAATAATTAGAGCAGGGCCCTAAAGCGAACAATAAACAAATCTTATTCAATGCACTGACCTACAATTCCAGGCGGAATAAACGCGATATTTCACCATCGATATTTATAAACCAGCGGCTACATTAAAAGTAGAAAAACTGAGTTCAGAAACTAATTCGGGAACACACTTTCAACGGTCTCTGAGTTGCTCTTCGTGAAAATAAATCATTTTAAAATGCAGAGTGAACTTGAAAATGATGAATGATCTAATTCTCGAAATATAAGAAATATTTATTTTTTATAGATCTAAGAGGCTTTAAGGATGTTCCAGGTGTACACGTAATCTCAAAATTGAATAATTATAAAATGGTTTGTAAAATCGATTACAGAAATAGTTGAATACTGAAGTTATCAGGAAAAGTGTTTTTTCATGTTTAAAACGGCAAATTGTACGATTTAACATTTTACTTCGATGTTACTTCCTTCGTGTTTGTTTTATGTACTAGTAGAGAAGATGAAAAGCGTTCAATTTTTAAATCTTGAAAACTAAAAAAAATATTTGAATTGGAAATTATGGAATTTTCAAGGATTTAAATCAAGAAAATTTCATCCAATAATGCTTTCAATTGGAAATACTCGTAAATTTTTTAAATCTAGAAAGTTTCAGTTAAAAATTGAGCCGTTCTCTGCAAGAATAATTTAGGTCGGCAATTGTGGAAATAGAAAAAGCGTTAAAAGAAAAAAATAACATTTGAATCTGTTATGATTAAATTTAATAGGTTTTAACTTTTTTTTTACTGAATAATATAATCTCTCGATAAAATAGGGCAAACAATAATTATTATTATTCATTTTTGTCTACAATAAACTGAATCACTGTAGTATTTGCTTAAATAAATTATTTCTAACTATTTTAAATATAACTTTTATGTTCTTTAAATCTATCTTCATTAATGCTAATCAACAGGGAGTTTTTAAAAGTAATTTGTTCAGGTATAGTAGAAAAGACAAGACTCCGGAATGCCGTTCTCCACAAAAACAACTAAAGTCGGCTTACCTAAGTTGTTCTTACAGAGAACGGCTCAACTGTTGAATGTCAAAAACCATACAAATTGGAAATAATAAACTATTTACCAAGTTTAGACCTACAATTATTATTCAATATTTAGTACGTTATGAATTTAAAACTCTGGAAATATTAAGGCCTTTATTTATAAATTATTATACAGTTTTGAGAAATTTGTAACTAATTTTGTATACTTTTAATCTAAAAATATTGAATTTTAAATGTTTCCAAAAGTGAAACAGTAATACGCTTGAAAATTAAACGATTTTACCATTATTATGTCATAAAAATGATGTAAAGTGACATTTAAAGTGATTCAATAGGATTTTTAATAAAGCTAAAACTAAGAATTAAAAAAATTCCCAGTGAGAAAACAAATTCACTGTCATTCCCCGGTCTGAGAAAATTCCCAGTTTCTCGGTCCAGAGACCACCCGGAAGTAAAGCTGATTGAATTTTAATTTTAAAATGCTTGTTCTAGAATTTTCTAACAAATAAATTGACGAAACTAATAGATTTTTAATAGCTAAAAGATGTTGAAGCACTAGAATATTGAATTTGTAAAACATCTAAGGTTAAATGTTTTGAAGATTCCGAGTGACTAGTTTCTCATGTATATGGATTGCAAACATCGAAGCTGTTATACCGTCAACCGGGGTAATGATGGAATTCCTTTGTTGATAAAAATATCATATCAATTTACTTATCGACACATTTAATTTTCATAACAACAATCTGTTGCACCTTCGAGCTCGAAAAAAAACAATAAAATGATTTTCTTAGGTCCCGGAAGCTGGAATTACAACATTGTCATACAGATATGGGCACTATGCCATAATTTAGTGCCTATTTAGTGCCAATTTATGCTGCAGAAAAAAAATTTTGTGCCCGGTAATTTTGGTCAAAAACATGTAGTAGTGCCCGCTTCAGCTGAAGCCACAACTCCGGTATGCGAAACTCTGAAAGTATTAGCGGTATCCAATTCTACTTTGCGCAGGAATTTGGTGCCTATTTAGTGTCAATACATGCCGCAAAATTTAAATTTTGTGCCCGGACATTTTGGTCAAAAACATGTAGTAGTGCTGGCTTCAGGTGACTCTGTTATGTGAAACTCGGAAACTATTAGTGATATCAAATTCTTCTTTGTGCAGGAATTTAGTGCCTATTAAGTGCCAATACATGCCGCAAAAATTGAATTTTGTGCCCGGATATTTTGGTCAAAAACATGTAGTAGTGCTGGCTTCAGGTGACTCTGGTATGTGAAACTCGGAAACTATTACTGATATCAAATTCTTCTTTGTGCAGGAATTTAGCATTGGGTTTTTGTTAGTTTCCGAGTTTCGCATACCGAAGTTGTGGCTTCAGCTGAAGCTGGCGCTACTACATGTCTTTGACCAAAATATCCGGGCACAAAATTTAATTTTTGCGGCATAAATTAGCACTAAATAAGCACTAAATTCCTGCACAGAGAAGAATTTGATAGCACTAATACTTTCCGACATTCACATACCAGAGTCACCTGAAGCCAGCATTAGTACATGTTTTTGACCAAAATATCCGGGCACAAAATTCAATTTTTGCGGCATGTATTGGCACTAAATAGGCACTAAATTCCTGCACAAAGAAGAATTTGATATCACTAATAGTTTCCGAGTTTCACATAACAGAGTCACCTGAAGCCAGCACTACTACATGTTTTTGACCAAAATGTCCGGGCACAAAATTTAAATTTTGCGGCATGTATTGGCACTAAATAGGCACTAAATTCCTGCGCAAAGTAGAATTGGATACCGCTAATACTTTCCGAGTTTCGCATACCGGAGTTGTGGCTTCAGCTGAAGCGGGCACTACTACATGTTTTTGACCAAAATTACCGGGCACAAAATTTTTTTTCTGCAGCATAAATTGGCACTAAATAGGCACTAAATTATGGCATAGTGCCCATATCTGTATGACAATGTTATAATTCCAGCTTCCGGGACCTGATTTTCTTAGATATATCTCTAATAAAAGAAAAGAACGGTTGATTACTTCTCAGTTCATCCAACAAAAGTCAACAAATTAAGATCCGTAAAATAAAAGAAAATCTCTACCTGATCAAAACAACTCTGCGAAAAAACAATGTTTGGCCCGTCCAACAAAAGTTTGTTTACCATACATTAAAAAGATTTTTGACAAAACTTTTCATATATTAAAACAATTTATTATAATTATAATACATTCAATAAAACCTTCTTTGTCATGTATTTTGAAGCTAGGTAAAGATGTTTCAAACAAATGGGATCATATTAATCTAGTTTATAAAATTTGTGGTAAAAATTGCCCTGTTTCTTATGTGGGTGAAACAAAAAGAATGCTAGAAGTACGTATAAAAGAGCATGGAAATAACAAACAAAAAAGGGAATTTGTTACAAATGTATATTGTAGCTCTCATAATCATGAATGTGATATACATATATTAAGATTAACAACAATAGTATTAATAAAAAACAGGATATTTATGCGTTAAATCACAGGTAGAACCCAGCGTTACAAAATTTTAAACTATAATGTTGATCTAATTATAGTTATTTGCATGTAATTTTACGTTAATTGTACGTATAATGCTTTTGAGTATAAATACCACATCTGAGTCTTGGGACCTTCAGTTATCATTCTTCAGTTATCATAATCAATTTAAAGAAAACGACTTTTTTCCAAAATTAATCACAACTACTTGTTTTGCACTGGTTATATATGTTGGTGTTTTTAAATAAAATTTTAGCATGAAGAGGTCAGCGAACCGAGCTGATGAAACGTTGCAAAATAATTCTGAATTATTATTGAAATGTACCCCCTGTGATCATAAAAAAACTTTTTATTCCATAAAAATATGTAAAAAATTTTTCTTTGGTCCAGATCATATGGAAACCTTTGTTTAAGCGTTGCAGAGTAAAATAATAAAAAAATTGATTACAATTTTCTAAGAAGAATACCCAGGTATGTTTAGAAAAAATCATTTTTTGAAAGTTATATGAAGGTCAATCTTTTGAATATTTGTATTCAATACGTTTTATATTTTTTCTACCAAGTTAATATTATTTGTAATATAATTTCATAATTCCATAATCTCACTTTGTGAAAAAATAAAAAATGAAATAGCAATTATAAAGTCAGCACAAGTGCATTCACTTTCATGTCAGTAGTATAGATTCAATAACAGATTTGTGAAAACAAATCTAATCCTTTTTTTAGACCGTCAATATTAATATATTTGAATGAATTTCCTCAGGTCTTTCGGTCTATTTGTTAATAAAACATCCACTTTGTTGACAAGAGACTCCAAGAGAAAAACTCGTTTTCAAATGTTTCACTCCGTAATATTACAGGTAATTGTTTAAACCCTTGTTTATATTTATTGGAAGAAATGTTGTTTGGTCTATAGATTTGCATATATATAACATTTTAATTTAGGTTTGCTTGAAAAAGACACACAGTAGTGTTGAAACGTACGTAGCATAAATGATGATTTTAATAAAACAAAATGTCAACAAAGTGGATGTTTTATTAACAAATAGACCGAAAGACCTGAGGAAATTCATTCAAATATATGTCAGTAGTACTTGCTGTAAGCCCCCTTCGAATATTTTTCAGATTCATTTTTGGTTCTAAAAGATCCAAGTAAAAGTTTTTAAAATTCTTGAGTTCGTGATTTGATAGCCGCACCACTTTCTGAACTTTGAGTAGTTGGTGAAATGTCAAAGCTTCACACCGAGCTTCACACTTATAGTCAAATATAAAGCACACTTCACGCTAAAAATTGATATAGTGAAAAGTTTCGAAAAGTCCACCATAGAAAAAAAAACCTATCTGATCCATAATCAACCGCCTTAATCCATCAATCACCCCGGTTGACGGCACCTTAAAATCATTTGACTGGTTCATGAATTAGAACTACATAGCTTTAACTGTTTGGTGGATTTGTAATATCAATACTAGACGGAAAAAATGTGCAGCCGAACGAGTAAAATTTATCCCTGCTTTTGCCACAAATATTGTTGGAGACGAACATGTACGCCTTCAGTTTTACTCCTGCATTATTATGTTTATCTTCATAAGTTGCATCATAAGTTGAATAGAATTGATAACAAAAAAACATCAATATTTGCTTCTTCTACCTGATCATCAATTTGTATTACTCTTTGATTTCGAAACAGATAATTCTCCCTAAACATAATATCAAGGACATCAAAAATAGTTAAAGAATAATTTCCAAGTAAGTCATCAGTTGAAGCTCAAAAATTGGAATACCGATATCAGCAAAGTGGTGAACTAGATCACGTCATTTGTTATCGTGGGGAATTGTCTGGTGGTTCTGCAAAAAGAATCGCACCTCTCACGCCTTAGATGGACGGACGTAACTGACATAATATACACCTATAATCATGCCCCACATCACATGTATATAGATAAGCACTAGTTTTCACATTTTTTGGCATAAGTCTTTTCCACGTCAAGACGCAAAACGTTCTCACCCACAGTTAACAAGTTTCAACCTAACACCAGGAAACACGACCAAGTTGTTCACAACCTTTACAAACAGGAATAAAGACGGGGTCGTCGTGACAATGACCTTGCTTGCACGTAACAGTTGCAGTGAAAAGTCGATTTATAACGAGTGTCCGTCTCCGCTTGCTTGCCTGCAAAGTCGATGACACGAGACCGGTTATGACAGACTAGCCAGCCACTCACTATAACCAATTATTTAGCAAGTTCCAAACGACGAATACTCAGAAAACGTAGCAGAAAACGACAGCCAGTCCCTTCCAGAAATTTATTCACCTCGATCAGAAATCGATAAAACTTTACTGGCGTCGTAAATTTCTTCCTAGCTCTGCGACAATAAAAAGCTACGAGCGTATAAGTTTTATCAAAAAGTATAAGCTCGTAAATTTTCCAAACGTCCACGTGCAAAATATATACTCGTATGGGCAGGACATGTTAGTTTTTTTACGGCACAGAACTAATAATTCGATTGTTGGTGACACTCAATTTTTTATGCTTTTGCGGAATATTTCAATTGTGCAGGATTTCAATGTAAAGTCATCATGTCGTGAAATAATTGAATTATCAAGCCGCTCCCGAAAAACCACCTAAGTCGACTTAGGTTTTGGCACCAAATTGCAAAAGAAACTTGTCTAAAGAACGCCTTATTTTTGTGTTAATTCCAGATATATGGCCACGAATTTTGCCTTATTATTTATAAATATTTCTTTTTATGTCAATCGTCACCAGTTTCTTTCACGAAAATCGCCCTTCCTCTACCTCCTTTCCTATTTTCGATTTTTTAATACTTTATAATGACATTTTTTTGGCATACGATATATTTTAAACACTTTTGAATAGTTTTCAAACCCATGCATTAATGGTCATCCATACATTACATACGTGGTTTTTCCACAGAACGGCTCAATTTGAAAAATGCTTTTTAGATTTGAAATTAAAGTTTTTGATTTTGAAGGTATCTAAGGGTGCCTCCATTAATTACGTAAGGACTTTTTTTTAATGACTAAACTTTCACCCCCCTTAAGGTTTTTTCTATAATAAGTGCATGTAACTTTATCATGGGCGTAAGATTTCGCTGACCCCTTCCACACCCCTCAAAAGCGTTACTTAATGGCCGGCCTCTGATAGGATTAAAAAATATTCACCCTTGAACGTCTCCATTTTGTGTGTAAAATTTTTTAAGTTTCATTTATAATCTACGAAATTTTCATTGCACTTACTAGAAAACACTTACTTTGGAAAATGGTCCACTTTCAAGTTGTAAAATTAAATAATTTTCAGTTTTAAATGCTTAGCAGTGAAATGTTGAAAATTGCTAAGCCTTAGAATAAAAATCGGATGATTTGAATTAGGAGTTATTAAACTGTGTTACGTTCTCAAATTAAGATTGTTTAATTGCAAACGTGTATTTAAGCTGATAAGAACGCTTTAAATTTTATATTCTTAAATTTGGAAAAATATAACTATGAATGTTATTTTCCACGATTTTAGCGTCTCTGGGGCCAGAATAATGTTTCCAGTCCTTGATGATAACCTAGGTTCATTGTAATATAAATTGTTAATGGACCTGAGAAACTGAGACCCTGACATTTTAAGCAAAATCGGGTAATAAAGACATGCCTCACAAATTATTGGAAAGACTATAAGGAATGCGTATCGGCAATAACTTTATAATTTTAACCCTCCTAAGACCCATTTACTCACCCTCGAATACTACCCCCTAAGTGGTGAAATGAGAGTTTTGCTATACATTAAAGTTTATTAACTATTTCTTACCATTTTTTCCCTAGATCACGACTAATCAATATGCCATATAATTTTATCAACTTGTAAAATAATTTTGTATTGCCCTTATAAAAAAATATTACAGAAAATTCAGAACAGGCCAATAATGATTTTCCTATATTTTTTGGCGAAGATTTTTAAATTTACGGTTTTGAAAGATTTAAAAAGGGTAAGGTCATACAACTTTTATAATTTTTTAAATCATCCTGACTTTTTTATATAATAAACTAAGAAGGTTAAAGACTCCACTAATGTGTGAAATAAAAAATTGTAATTGTAATAGATTTTAGGAATTTATTTATTTTTACTGAAAATAATATCAGAAGTCAAAAAGGTTCACATAATTAAAATTTTTTATTTTAAAAGGTTTTATGACCTTAAGTCATGAAAAAATGAAGACATTATTATCTGAAAAAAAAATTAAAGGACATAAGTAATACTTAAAATGTATTTATTTCAAAAATATTACTTTCCCATTATTAATTTTATTTTGTTGTACAATTTCGAAGGTTCAAAGTTGATCCCAAAGAACTTCATATATTATCAATTGAACGTGATTTCATTTTACACTGCACTTTTAAACTAAAAAAGATCACATTCTATTTCATCCGATGAGAAGCTTTAATATTTTTATTTTCAGATATTTTAGAATTCTTTTATGTGGAACATTTTTACTTTCACATTGTTCATATATTAAAGCTTTCTATTACAAATACAAATGTGTCTATAACCTGAAAGGATTTACAGTTTATACATGCACACCATTCGAAATGGGTTAATTTTAAGCATATTATTTCATGAAAATTATTAGCGAAAAAAATATCGGCGCAGTAAATTTATAACCCCTTAATACTTTTATCACTGAAATGACTTTTGAGCTGATCTAAAGAATTAATTGAATCCCAAAATGTATAACAACTATCGAAATATGGATAATTATTTTAAACTTAAAACACTACCGACACAGTAATCTTCGAAGTTTACCATACTTTATCAAAACTTACAATCACTATCTACATTTCCATAGTTAAAATTGATTGGATGCACCAATATTTTTCATTTTTCAATTATTATTGAAACGTCCACAAGACAAGAACTACAACTTTCTGATCGAATGCCAATCTTAAAATGAAATGATAAAGAAACAAACTCATCACTAAAAACCAACTTCATGCTGCGAAAAGATTGTATTAGCTAGGTATGTTTAATTGACATTTATTATAAAAGTATTAAAGGAGTATTTCAAATCCTATTAATCGAAGATATAATAAATAAAATGTCTGGACCTCAGCCAAAGATCCTAAGATTTAATAAGGTTTAACGACAAAACTACAATAAAGTTGGAACTGTAATTCCATTTAGAGAGACAATTGAATTTCTCGCAAACTCTGTTATAATCTCCTCAGATTTTCTCTTTGATGAACACGGCCTTTCAAGATGTTTCTTGAACCACGACGCTATATCTCTTGAACCCACGACTGCATTTAATCAAACTCTAAACTCGGACTGCTTCATTCGATAAATAAAACGACAACAAACATTTTGGACGTTATTCGATTACTTATGAGTCAAAGCCAAAACGATCATTTCTAACTTTGAATCGGTTAGCTGAATTGTAAAACAAGCTAATGTGATTCGAAAGTTCAGTGAACCTCGACGTTTGGATGCGGTTCGCAGATTATATCTCTCAAATGTTTGCCGACATTCACGAGGTATGCATCCATATCGCCAATATTCAGTTATTGTGAAACTGCAAACTACCTGGATAAACAGAAAATATTTGAAATTCCAATCATTGATTCAGAAAATTTTAATAATGTTATTAAGCGCGAGAAATATCTAATTGGTTTAAAATTGTCAAATATGTATGATAAAACTGTATATTAAATTGTATGCTTTGCAAGTTATTTAATCGACCGAAAGTTCATCTGAATTCATATTTATTATAAAATACTTGCCAACTGGATGCATATTTAATGAATCGCTCATACAACTACGTAAAGACAAGTTTACAAGATCAACAACAATTAAAATATGTTCTGCAGAAAGCAGTCACTCTTGAGTTGAGTATCTGCATTCGCTATATTTACATATACGAAAGAGCATACTTGGAAGACTTGCCATGTTTATTTTGAATAAAAGATGGAGACCGCATTAAACTTGAAAAACAGAATCTTCTGTTTTCAAGCAAAAGTGTCACAGTTTCCCGCTTCTCCTTGACGAGCGATTTTATTTAAAAATATCTGAGAACGTGAAACATAAATTATGCATCAACCCGAACGTGATTCTGCATATTCACACTTTTGCTTCTTCTTCTATTTGCAAACAGACTGAAATAATTATTCTAAGCACATCTTGAAAAAAAATTACCCCTGAAAATAAATATTCAAAAGGAAACTAACTTTTTTCAGGACGGAGTACCTCAGTTTCTGAACGCTCAAATGAACGAAATCTTTTTCTAAATTATAAATTTTATCCAACAATCTTGTTCCGACTACAAATAAATATAATAAATAAATAATAAAAATAATAACAAATAAAAATAGGCATTATAAGTTTCTTTAGTATTATACTATTTTCAATGTAAATAAGCCAATATTTTAAGCACTGATTCTAGCTTACTCAACAAAAAATAAAAATAAATAGTTCATTTGAACCTTCAGAAATTCAAGCGATTCAGGACTCGAGGAATATGATTATTGATCCTTGGTGCATAAAAAAATTCTATCCCATTAAAATTATGCTTTAAAAAACTGTAATCTGCAAAATATATACATTAAAATCGGTATATTCTGAACTAAAGTGTTCAATATGTTATACAAACTGCATAAATCTAAGCGAATGGATTAAATAATTTCATAATATTGGATAACTAGCTAGATGGTTTCCTCTATATGATCCGAATTGTTTTTTTACCTCTAGTTTTTTTTGCCATACATCATTTATCATGTTTTGTTCTCTCACTTGTCAACTGAGCAATTAATATAATTACCAGAAAATTTCTAACAAGAAACCTCAATCTGATATCACAGTTTTGTGCTACAAATTAATAGTTAAATTAAAAATCAAAAGTTCATAAAATAGTAACTTCCAAAATTCTGAACAGTTGTGACCGTCCGGGAAGAAAGGGACCTAATGCGGAAAAAATCGAATTTTAGTGTTTTACATCAATCGATTGTTTTTTATTTGCTCTTTCACAACAAAAAATATTCTTTATATAACTAAAAAAAAAATATTATTAATAATAATAATTTTAAATCGAAAATATTTACAAATAATTGAAAGCTGAAATATAAGCACTTAAAATTGAATAAGTTTAAGCTTTAACCATTCAAACGTAAATCTAAAGTAGACAGGAAAAACTCCACGACCTTTACATAATGAGCTAATATGCTAACATTGACATTTCTTAATCATATATTTCTTTCTTTCATTAAAAACAATTTTTTAAAAAGGCCGTGGCCAATCGTCCAACTTTTTAGGAGGATTGCTGAAAATCTTGCAAATTTGATTGGCGGAGCTGAAAATGAGGGATAGGGGGTTCTGTCTGTCCCTTCTTGGTTATTCGTCGGAAAAGCTGAACAACTAGACACTAGACACTTCGTACAAAAAAACATTTGAACATTCATAAAATAAAAACTATAAGAAACTTTTTATACTTTCCATATGGCTAATATTGCTCTACACTTTATGAACGTTTCACGTGGCAACAGGCACTTAGAATAATTGAATTAAAAATAAAACAGATATTTCCGTCAATTTTGTTAGAAAAAAAAACTTTAAATTTGCTTGCTGTTCTTTCTTTGAACCCTCTCCTTCCAAATTGCACTAAATTGCCAAAAACTGGAGCATATAAATACCACAAAACTAAACATTCATACGAAATGATTCCTAACTGCAAACAATTGAAACTGCACTAGTGAAGTTATTACTTCCGCCCAAAAAACGGTGTATTATAGGTTATGTTGCACAAAATCGAACACTCCCTTTTTTCAGTCTTCGAAACAGTCAAAACCTGTCACTTATCACAGCACACGAAAATCCTTTTCTCTCACAACTTTACACCTGGAGATGCTCAAAACGATCTAAAAAGCTCTTTGTGATCGTATAAAACAGGCACTTACTCTGTCTTTGTTGGGAGCGAAGCTAGATCCTGCCATACCATAGCTAGAGGTATCCGTGTAAAAAAAAACTCAGGACGGAATCCCGAGCCTTTGGGTCTTTGACCCTGAAGACGAGACGGCAAACGAGCTGTTTTTTTCACTTCTTGTTTTTTTCGAAACATTCGCCGTCTTCTCAACAGCACCACCGATCTCAGCGGCGTCGGCCGCAGCCGGCTTCACGAAATAATCAATATTTCCCGCGACCACCTCTCAGATAACAGGTTGTCGGGACACGAAAAACGCTCATGGATTAAGTGTGCTACAAAATTCCTCACGAAACTTGCCACGCGCTTAGAATATAAAGCCAAACTGGTCTAGATTCCAAGGCAAATCAAGTTCGCAAATTCGCACAATATCAGTGAGTTTGATAGTGAACAACGAAAAGGGATAAATGGCGACTCTTCTCTACTCAGTTTGAACCGCGCGGCTTGCCGCAGGAGCGCAAACTGTTCATGAGTGAAAAAATGATGGCGTGCAAAATCGCCTTGTGGTGGACAACAGTGGAATAATTGACGAACTTCGTGGAAACTTTTTGAGCAAAACTCAAGCAGACAAAACCTCGTACTCACCCTATGACCGGATTCTTCCAACCGCTGTCTTTTCGAGTGCGGACCATCTCCATTGAACGCCATCCTCGTGTCTAATCACCTGGGCAACTTCAATGAAAGGTTCAACGACGAATGTACGCGGCTTCTGTAGAAGGAGGAGGAGATTCGCGAGTTATTTTTCGGGGCAAAACAATTAACGAGCAACAAACGCGACGAACTCACGGACAAACGAACGAACGCGTGAGCGGCTTCAGGGAAACTGGTTATAGTGGTTAGGGAACGAACAGCGACATTGAGCGATGCAAGCTCCACCTGCCGAAGAAAGAGGGTACTAAATTGTTGGTTACGAGAGCTGGAATATTCTCGAGAATATTCCCGATAATTTCCCTTTTGAGGATTCAATTGTTTGAACTTGAAACAGTACAAAATATTTTTTGTCGAAAATAATTAGTAAATATTATTGCATTAATATTTGAAGACTTTAAAATTGAAAATAACTGAATTTATTATATAAAACTGTAATATTAGGAATATAACGTTGTTTTTCGCGATTTTAAAACATATCATTTTGAACACAACTCAAAGTGAGACCCAAAAAAAATTTCAAAAATTTGTTGGAAAATTTTATAAAAATTAGATAATTATAATTATTATTTATATGCATATGTTTATAAATACGTACTGAGTTGCATTTACGAAGTCTTCCTTCAATTTCTCCAGTGGAATTAACTAAACCTGCTCTGACTAAACTTATTTTAGTATTTGAGTTTCGCGCCAAAATTGAACTGCAGATTATCAAGTGCAAATCGGCGTACAAATTTCAAATCTATTTTATCAATCGTTTTTTGTTGGCGATAAATTGGAAGTTTTTTAAACATAGAAAAAATGAAATAGAAAAATGTAATAACTTTCTTTTTATGTTTATAAACGTGCTGTGTACAGTAGAAATATGTTTGTAACCTTTAGTCGGTAATACAGGTAATTTTAGTTGGTACTAAATTTCACGTATTATCTAATGGTATCTACCACATATCAACCTTCAGCTGGTAATTTGGGAATCTCAATCCAGGAGAAATAAAAACGTAGAAAAACGCCTCATCACAACATTTTTATAATTATTTAATCAAAAAATGATAGTATCCTAAAAGAAGAATCAAACTCTCCTAGAAATGGAGACCGATATATAAATTATATTATAGTTCAATAAGAATTAAAAACTAAGCTAAACTTCTTTATTTCATGAATGATAGCAAAATTGTATCCTATCTGACAAGTACAAAGTGATAATTTTATATATTTTCTATCGGAAACCTAGAAAAGAATCAGGATATCGTTTAAGGTCATGTGACGAGTGGGTCACGTGACCGGATTCCTACCTTACCGACACATTTTTTATTTGTAAACTTGTGTTCACACGAATAGCCACATCGAGTTGAAAATTTGGGATAATAAATAAGAAGCACTAAGAATTGCGGCTCTGCTCCTAAATTTTAATAATTATGAAAAAAGCAAAAAAAAAAAAATTTACAAAAAAACTTTGACTGACACAAATGACTGACAGTGCCAGACTCACATTACTTTGCAGTAAAAAATGTAGTTTTTAGTCTTATTTACAATCATTTTATCGTTTTTTAATGTTACACTTATTAATTCAAATGAATGCAATAATTCACATTCTGTATTTTCAGTTAAGGAGCGTCCATTAATTACGTAAGGACTTTTTCGGGAAGTTCTAAAACATTTCTTACGCAAGTTTCCTCTTTCTAATTTTTTTTTTTTTTAATATACCAAGTAACACCTGTTTCGGTTATTGAAGTTACATTTTATACTATTATATACATTATACTATTATATATTGTATTTTTTTTTATTTAATAATATTTCATATTAGATACATACGTTCAATAAATGTAAAGTCGAGGAGTTGAAACCATTTTTCAAATCTGGTACACACCTTTCATGAAATCTTGTGGAATCCCTAGAAATCTGTGCAATCTTTAAAACTCGTGAATTCTTTTGAAAATTGTATATCTCCCTTAAAATTTGTTTAATCGTGTGAAAATGCTGTGAAATCCTTTGAGTTCCACGGATATTGTACACAGTCTCTTGAAATCCCTTTAAAACGATTGAGCTCCCTGGGAAATCCCTTAGAACCAAATAAAAATTTTGAAAGTCCTTCAAATCGCTTAAAATCTCTTGAAATACCTTAGAATGTATTAAAATCTATTGAAATATTTTAAAAGCTATTAAAATCCCTAGAAATCCCTTAAAAATAACGAAACTCCTTTCTGTCTCTTAAAATTAGTTTAAATATCTTTAAATCCATTGAAATCAAGTGACTCTTTTTGAAATCGTTCAAAATCCCTTGAAATCTATAAAAATCGGTTAACATCCTTAATATCTTCAAAATCTAATAAACTCCCGTATGCCATTAAGTATATACGAATACGTTTATACCATTAGTATAATCCTTTAAAATCCGTGGAAATTCCTTAAAACCTGAAGGGCCACACTCGAGGCCACACTGCATACGGGCGTAAGTGTCAAATTATACGGAAACGCGTTTTATTGGCCTGAAATAATTTTTTTAACCTAACTATTTCTGTAGAAGATTATGGTCCAGTTCGATTTAGAAGTGGGTCAAATTCCATTTTTGGTATTTTTTTTATAAAGTAATTTCATCTTTTTGCCTGTTCTTTTCGCGACTCAATAGAGTTAATTAATGGCTGAAAGGTGCTTGTTTTTTTTTAATTCAAAAATAAAAAAGTTATGCAATTCTTTATGTATCAAAATCAGAATTTTCGGGGACGCGCTGTTCCTCTGACAAAGGTTTTCTCGGAGATGGATGCTTCTTTTAGGATGTTCATTTCACGATTCGATAAAGCCTTGCAGTACCTCAAACAATTTTCGCTATTTTTTTGTTCAAAATTATTTGCGTGAAAGTTGACAGTTTTTTGTTTCTCCTATAAAATTTGGGTTTTGGCACTTACGCCCCACAGTGGGAGCAAATCCCACTTTGGGGTCAAAAATCTATAAAAACTAGAAAAACCAAAGAATTGTAATAAAAATTAGAGGGTATATAATACACATATTGTAGTTTCTAATTTAATTGTAGAATGTCGGGTGGCCGACGTTTATATGCATCAGGGGCCACCCAACTTTAAAATTCGATAAAAGCCAGTTTATTCCGCATTAGAAATGTAATCATGAACTAAAAATTATTCATTTTAGTTTTTTTATAGGTATAATCCATTTTTCTCAGTGCATATACATGCAGAGAAGGAAACAAAAATCTCTGTAAAAATACACATTAGCTCATCCTCATTTTTTGTGCGAATTTCATCGTGCGTTGAGCACATTCGCGTGCAGTTAGCACTCGGATGGGCGACCGTACATGATTTTTGCCTGGTAGAGCATTTCTGCTCTAGAAATTGACCTACGTAAAGTCAATATAATATTTATTTCAGAAAAAAGGCCACATATTCCTTCGTAAGTTACGATTTCGTTCATTTGTTTTCATTTTTTCACAGTCCGTAGAAACTAAGATTGCAAAAAGTGGCAGACAAGGTTATCATAATTTGTTAGCATATATCTCTAGGAAGAAAGGTACAATAGCGTTATTCTGTCTAAATGCGTCTAACATAATAAAAAATGTGCTGAAAGATTGTATTTTTTTTTACATATTTTAGCTTAAAAATCAACTTGACATTCAAGTACCACTTGATAAACCAGAAAGTAAGTGCTTTTTCATTTCATAAAAGGCATTCTATTAGGTTGAAATAAGTCATGGACAAAAAAATATTTAAGCCTCTTCTCGCTGTTTGGGAACGCTTTGAACTTAATCAAAAATTGAATACAGAAGTTACAGAAAAAATACAGGTGTTTTATAGTCTTTAGCCTTAGAGTTTTTCAAAAATCTACTATGTTGAATGTATTTCAAATACTGTATACTATTAGGTGAATGGTTTGAATAGTCATTTTTAAAAAGAAAGAAAAATTCCAAAATCGTATTTTTGGCCGGAATTTTCGCATGTCTCGTGCGCCCGCATGCAGTGTGGCTCTTCAACTAAAAATCGATTGAAATCTTTGAAATTTCGTGAAATATTTTAAAATCTTACGAGATCCCTTGAAATCTCTGAAATCCCTTAAAATAAATTTTAACCGATTAAAATCTTTGAAAACTATTATAATTCCTTGAGGTCCCTTAAAATCATCGAAACTTCTTTCTATCTCTTAAAATCCGTTGAAATCCCTTAAAATCCTTTGAAATCTTTGCAAAGCTTTTGAAATCCCTTCAAAGTTCAAATATTCAAAACCTCATTAAAATGTCGATCATGATATCCTTCAAAATTCGTGGAAATATTTCGGTATCGCAAGAAATCCTTTAAGATCCTTTGAAATGTAGTTTGAAATCCCTTAAAATCCCTAAGATCCTTCAATAACTGTTAAAATCCTTGAAATAGCCTAAAATCTTCAAAGCTTCATCAAAATCCTTTATTTTTATTATTATTATACTCCGAATATATACTATTATATATAACTCCGAAATTTAATACTAAGTCTTGAAGAGGAAAACGACTAAGTTTTCGAAACGTCGGCAAGAAATAAAGGATTTACAACATCAAAAATCTACTTTTGGTCTGAAGTATGTCAGTTCCTTTTACCATCTACATGTATTAATTTTTTTTTTTTAAATATTATTATACCATTAAGCCATTTCCCTTTCGGGGAAGGCGTGCCTATTGTCACTTCGTTCACAAACTATTTGTCGCCACACTTTTCTGTCCTGGCATACTACTCTAGCTTCCTTCACGTCCATGCATTTTTTCGATCTACCTCTGGGCATTCTGCCATTTACTTCACCTTTATACACTTGTTTGGTCAGTCGTCAAATGCTTTTTCTACGTCAAGAAATGCACAAAAAAACATTCTTTCCTACTCTCAAGCTTTTTTCTGTGATCTGTCTTAAACTGAATATCTGATCTGTGCACGATCTTCCTGGCATAAATCCACTTTTGACTTCCTATATTTTTTCTTCTGTAATTTCCATTACCCTGCGAATAAGTATTTTTGAATATATTTTACTTACGGTAATTAGTAGGCTAAGTAGTAGGCTAGTAGTAATTACTGCAGTTGCTTTTATCTCCCTTTCTTTTGTATATTGATACGATAATCGCTTTTCTCCAATCTTCTGGGACTTCTCCTGTCTCGAAACATAAATTTATCAATTCGCACAACCTGTGAGGTATGTACTCGCCACCGTATTTAAGCATTTTAGCGCTAATACTGTCTATACCAGCAGCCTTACCGTTTTTCAAGTTCTTAATTCTGCCGTCCAAGGTAAAAAGATACATAAGTGACTTTGCGATTTAGGGTTAATCTCTTAAACTTGGCAATGGAAAAGTCGACCTAAACGACAATGTCACTTATGTATCTTTTTACTTTGGACGGCAGAATTATATCTCTGACCTCAGTGACATAGACTTTTTCAATTGGGTTTTCTAATGCATTTTGTTCTAAGTCGCAGTTTTGTTGTCCTATATCTTCACCTCCTAATAGTTCTTTAAAAGAGTCTTTTAAAGCGTCTACTATCCCGTTTATATCATATAGCATTTCACCTTTGCTGTTTCTCATGCTGAAAAACTCTGTACATTTACTTTCCTTCAGCTGTTTATATAATAGTTTCATAATTCCTTCAAAGTTGTTTTGTAATTTGTTCTCTTCTTCTATTCCGGTTTTCTCTTTACTCTCTTTGACTAGTCGTTTCACTATCCTCTTTTTGTGTCTGTAATCATTTTTGAGTCTATTTCTCTCCTCATCGCTAAGACCTGTCATGTTCAGTGTTTTATTGTGCGCTTCTTTCTTTTCTTTTTGGGCTTCCTCAATTGCATCGTTCCACCACGCATCGCCAGACTTTCTTCCTACCATCGCCGTACCACACACTTCAATCGCAGTTTTAACAATAGTATCCCGTAATAAATACTGCGGTTATTTCCTCTACACCTAGTGTACGCATTATTTGTAATAAATAGGTTGATGTTTTATGCTGTGAAGGTCACCAGCCTTCGTCATCAGTTTATTTTTCAAATTTTTAACCACTCCAAAGTTCTTTTGGATAACACCCCCCCCCCCCCCTCCCACGCTTCATCATTACATGAGCCGCGGCAGACTGAATTCTTCTCAGACAGTTAAAATTAATTCAAACTTCCCTCGAATACTTCAAAATAATTCAAAATCACCAGAATTGTATATAAATTCCATTGTTTTTGTTTAACTTTTGAATTTTCCACTAGATATACGAAAAAAGTGTTTTATTGCAATATGATTTTCAATATAAAAAGAGTATGATCCCCCCTTCCACCGGATAATTAAAACAGTTCAATTTATAAAAATCGCAAACATCATCTAAAGTTTAAAATCTAAGGTTTCTTTTATCGTTAAAATTAATAGTACTTAAGATACTCACCTGGAAAAGCTGCCTCAATTATTTCGCTTTTTGTCGTCGAAGATTCCTGCCATTTGATAATGTGCACTTTTGACTTCCGCTTTGTAATACTTTTTTTTTATTGAAAGTGAATTAAATTGTTCGTGAACGAGAAAATAATTGCAAAATAATCGCTCAAGAATACAGCATATTACTGGGAGATTTGAATTTTATTTTTTAAGAATTCATAGTTTATTTGTTAATATGTAAAAATCCTGTAAAATCTCTAAAAATCGGCTAAAATTGTTGAAATTGCGTAAAATATTTTGAAATCCCTTTAACATTCCCTACAATCTTCAAAATTCGGGCGAATCTTTTCGAACCTCTTGAATTATCTTACAATGTATTGAAATCAGTTAAAATCTTTTAAAAATAAGACATTCAAATTCATCGAGATTACTTTAAATCCTTTATAATACTTTAAAATCTTTCTCTCTACATTTTATTCAGTTAACATTTTTACTAATTTGAATTAGTGATTGTGTTATAGTTATGGATCACTTATTTTTACTGATTAATTAGTAAGTTTGGCTGATTTACTAGTGAAGAGTAATTGATTTATAGCTAAAATTCAGCCACTTATTGAAATTAGTAAGTATTGTGACTGATTCAAATTAAGAGTGTTTGAAATTCCATTACATTTTTTTAAATCTTACAAAATCGTCTAAAACCCAGGGATATACTTTGGAAATTGGAATCTTTTGAAATCTCGCTTAAAATGATTTTAAATTCCAGGAAGTCTTGGAAACATGCAAATTAAAAAAAAACTTTTAAAATCTTATGAAATCTCTTGAAATCCCTTGAAATCTTCGAAATCCCATTAAAATCCCCTGTTATCCTTAGAAATTCGTCGAAATCTGTAGACCTCTCCTAATCCTCTGGAATCGTTTGAAACACCCTAAAACTTTTGTAATTCCTTAAAATCTTTTGAAATTCCTTGAGATCTTATGAAATCCCTGGAAAACTTTGGAAAGCTCGTTAAATTCCATAAAAAATTTTAATTCTTTGGAATATTTTGCAATCCTTTGAAATACCTTAAAATCCTTTGAAATCTATTGAAATACTTTCAAATCTTTTGAAATCCCTTGAAATCTCGTTTACGGTAATAATAATTGATATATTTTTGTTAAATTGAGTAAAAAATATAAAATCTTACGAAAGGAAGGGGGTGGGGTGTTTGAAAATCTTACAAACTCTTAGAAAAGGGGAGAGGCGATTTAAAATTTCAAAACTCATCCTTACGTACTTATGGGCATTCCCTACCGTCTGAGTAGAAAGTGAATCGTTCAGTCAGACAAGACTTCACGTTTTCTGTTCTTCCAAATAAAATATAACTTGTATATAAATATGAATATGTATATTTTATTATAACCTTTCACACCTTTCCTAGTTGTTACAAATATTTATCGTGGAACTCGTATTATATCTTTTTTATGACACATGTATGATTTCAGCCCTTTTCGACGCCTATGAAGCGGTTAAAGCTCTACTGGGACTGAAAAGTGACGTCAGAGGTGAATAATGAAATAGAATTTTGCGGTTATTTATGGAAAGTTACAATATATAACTAATCAAATTACCGTAAATTACCGAAAATTTTTATAAATTTTCGTCAAATTACCACAAATGATCAAAAATTTTCATAAATTTCTGCAAATTCAACAAAATGTATTTTGGGTAATTAATGGTAAGCCACCATATTTACCTGTAAAATTACCATAAATTCCCGAAAATTTTCATAAATTTCCCGCAAATTAATAGGGATTTTAATATTAAATCCGGCAAATTTTTTTATTTAATGTATTTCGAAAAATGTCTGAAATCATCCAATTGTTATCAAAAATATCGTATATGCGCCAAGGGAGAGAGGCACTTTTTCTCCTCCTATATTTTATACCTGTAGATTTATCTTGATCCTTGAATTTTTTTTTTATTATTATACAATTTCTTACTTGTACATTCCGGTTTCATAAACTATGAACGGCACTCACAACATGAATGCTTATAATACTTAATACGACACAAATCGGCTTTTAGAACCAACTCACAATAGGGATACTCATCAACGCACGTGTCGTTATGGTTTATATCTGCAATGAATAGAAAAATATTTACATAATAATTTATTCATTGATTTTAAATGATAGGTATCAAATAAAAAATTGGCTAACTCTCCTTTTATGTAATGGCTATGTTAAGACTCTTAAACCCGTAAAAGTGTGAAAGAGAGTGTAAGCAAAATAAAGACTAACTCTCCTTTTTATAGTCAATTTAAAATCTAAAAATTACAAAGCTAGGATTTTTCTTACTCTTTGTAGGTTTTACAGTAGAAATTTCTGGTTTTCTACAAAGTTCACCAACACAAAGGCGCTTGTCACGAGGTTTTGCTGAATGAATGCAATTATTGCTATCGATTCCTTCGGAAATGCAGCGAACTAAGCGACTGCGTATTCCACTTCCACATGTCACGGAACACTTGAATAAAGAATAAAATAAGAAGGGGAAAAGTAATATAAGTTGAAATAAAAAATATTTACATACCTCGCTCCAGTCTGAAGTGAACCATTCTGCAGAACAAGGATTCATTCTGCATTCTTCTTCCTTGATCGGCATTTCGGAATCGCACGCACTATCAGAGATTATTTTTAAATCATTTCTAATTTTCGAAACACAAATCACTTCTCGTTTTCGAACCCCAATCCCACAGTTAGCTGAGCACTGTGAAAAAAAACATATTATGAAAAATTATGATCTGAAAGATTTATTGTTAATTGAAAAACATAAATAAACAGTTTCTGAAATATTAACCATTTTCCAAGAGCCTGTAAACCAAAAAGTTTTGTTGCAAGCAGTTCCAAAACATTGTCTTGCCTCGAGAGGCTTTGGGACCCAATCACAAGAAGTTTCATTTCGAGTGCTGCAGAAAATTCGCCTCGTTTCTAGTCCTGATCCGCACTCGGCTGAACACTGAAATAAAATTTATAATTAATTTAAAATTAAAAAAAAAGTTATTACCTTCAATCATTTATTTCCAATTCTCCAGATATTTTTGTTGCAAAATTACCTTTGAAGACCAATCAGAAACGAGCCAAACAGACTTTTTCTCGTGAATCACAGGACAAGGACCACTTTCGCAAATTTCTTCAGACCCAGGTCTGATTGATATCAAACACGGTTCGTCAGCAGTTGAACATGTTACATTTCTAATTCGAATCCCTTGGCCACAAGTAACTGAGCACTGCAGTAAATGAACGTTTATAAGAAAAGATCAATTATATTGAGAAAAGATAGGAAAAAATACAATTTTTGTAATAGTAACTTTAAAAATGAGAAATGCATAACAGATTTATTTTTTTATCGTTTTCTAAAACTTTTCTCATATAAAAAGTAAAGTTTCTATTTTTCCTTCAGCCATATGACAAAAAAAATTATTTTAAATGCATCCTAAAACTTACAGGACTCCATAAACTGACTTCCCATTTAGGTGTCGCAGGATGTGGATTCATGTTTCTCATTTCTGGACTTGGGGATTGACAAGCTGGCATTGTACAAGTTTCCCAGGTTCTTAAATCCGGAGGTTGAATGCAAACTCCAGCAGCTACTCGAACAGTTAATCGCGAATTTAATTTTTGAATGCATTCCACTTTCCTTGTTCGAACCCCAGGACCACAAGTTACTGAACATTCACTCCAGGGTTCGGCTCTCCATCTAAAATCACAACCAGAATCGAATTATTCTCTTTAAAACAGTAATTAAAAAATTGATTAATTTTCTATCTCTCCAGTAGCTTAGGGGCCGTCCATAAACTATGTTACCGATTCGAGACTATTTTTACCCCTCCTCCCTGACATCCCATGTTGATGATAGTAGTCCCGCCCTCCCCCCCTTGCCCAAAAGTAGTAGCCGTTGGCCAAACAGGGATTTTAGATTATTATAGATGAATCTCGTTTAAATAAAATTAACGTAGATACCATATTGAATTCAATATAAAAGCCCTGTTAATTTAACCAAACAGTTGCATGAATCACTAAATCGTTAAACTTTCAAGCAAAAGTAAAAAAATACTAATTTTATACAAAATACAGTTTTTAACTAAAAATGGAATTGTTGAATGCCCAGTTTACAAAATTACTTTTCAAAAAAGAAGAATGTTCAACTAGTTGAATTCAACGAAAGGAACGAATTTTTAAGAAAACAGCTGAATTCGCAACTAAATAGATGAATTCGCAAGTAAATAGATGAATTTTCAACAAAAAAGTTTTATTTTCTACTTGAAAAGACGAATGTTCATCAAGAGAGTTACGTTTTTAAGCTTTAAAATCAAATGTTTTAGACAACAATCAAGAAGGATGAATTTTCAATCAAGAAAGGTGCATTTTCAAATAAAAAAGATAACTTTTCAACCAAAAAGGGAATCGTTAAATTATCAATTAAAAAATTACTTTTCAGTAAAAAAAAAGTATTTTCAACCAGTTCAATTCAACAAAGAACTGACAAATTCTTCACAAAATAGTTGAATCCTCAACCAAACAGATACATTTTGAACAAACAATGAAAATTGCTACCCAGAAAGATGAATCATCAATAAATCGAATTAAAAAAACATTTTTAACACAAAAAAATGAATTTACAACAATATAGTTAATAGTTTCAACCAAATAGTTTATGTAATTTTTTACCGAATTGTTCAATTTTCAAGTCAAAAAGATGATTTATCTACAAAATAGTTGAATGTACAACCAAAAAATATGAATTTTCAGAACAAAATTTCATTTACAACCAAATAGTTAAATTTTCAACTGATATTATGAATCTTTAACCAAAAAAAAGATTTTTTTACCAAGTTGTTCAACTTCAAACTAAGTAGTTCTTTTTTCAACCAGAAAGGAATATTTTTTAATGGATCTTGTAATGGATGATATTTCAACCAACAATCCATGCAAAAAAAAAAACGAATTAGGTATTTTCACTCCAACGTCATTTTCACTTCGCTGAGTGCTGAGGAGAAACAATTGACAAAATTTAGTCCATTGTTTCCCCTCATCACTCAACGAAGGGAAGTTAGCGAGTGCTTCAAGCCAAAAAAAAATCTTATTTTTAAATAAATAGTTGAATTTCAAGCAAATAAGATTAACTTTCAAGCAAAAAGTGGCATTTTTAGCCGAAAAAAGATGAAATGTCTACTAAAACAGATTAATTTTTTAACCAAAAAGACAAATTTTCTACAAAATAGTTGAGTTTTAAACACCAAAATATGAATTTTTAACAAAAAGTTAATTTTATGCGAGATAGTCGAATTTTCAACCAAAAAGGATGACGTTTCAACAAAATTGTTGAATATTTTTAAAAATAGTTATATATTCAACAAAATAGTTGAATTATTCAACTAAAATTATGAATCTTCACCGAAATAATTCATTTTGATCAAAGTAGTTCAAATTTTATCCAAGTAGTTGAACATTTGACAGAAAATGTTTACTTTCTGACGAAATGGTTGAATTCGCATTTAAGCGAAAAAACAAAAAAGGGCGAAGAAGGGGAAGTTTGTTGAAAACAGGGGGAAAAATTAGAATTCTAAAAAAAGGGGTAAGGTGAGGAATAGGTAAAAGAGTATGAAGTCTGAAATATGAAAGTGATTTTCAAACTTTTTGAATTATCATTGATCTGTACCATGCAGAGCCATATTTCGCGAAATTCGCAAGATGCGTAACTTTGTTGAAATTTATTATCAGGAAATGTACTAAACTTTATTTAAGTTCGTATCATTGCTCACATTGTCCCCTTCTTACCGCCTCCCCCGACCATAAATGACAGCCGCATGGACAAATAAATAATTAGGTTACCTAGCAGCACAAGGACGGTCATTGCACCTTGCTGAAGGGCCCACAGGTTTTGTGATATTCCTACATTTACGATCATCCACAATTTCGTCCGTGCTTTTTCGGAAACATTGAAAAAGAGCTTTTTGGAAACCTGAGAAAAAACCGAACTTATGAAGAATTTTTTCAATTTAATGAATGAAAAGAAAGAATCTCGCTTTTTTATAGAATGACTTTACCTCCTCCACAGGGTTTCGAGCAAGAGGAGAAACTAGTAAGTTTCCAACCAAACTTTCTTCGTCTTTTTTTTACTTTTGAATTTGGCTGATCACCTGCCATAGAAGTTGTTGGAGGTATACTCGTCCCTGCTACATTTAATTGTCTTGTCCTTTTCTCATTTTCACTTCCGGTTGGCGTTTGATAAGCTAAAGGAGAGCTGCGACTTCTAGAATAATGAAAAAATTACACAAGTATTGAAAAAATCTAGGAATTGAAATAGAGCACACTTATATTTCGTCTTCGAAAATGAATATTTATTAAAATAATTTAAGTTAGAAAAATATCTTTATTACAATTCAGTTGTAGTTTCTTGAATACCCTCGACTGTCGCATCAGGAATTTCATTGTCACGACTAAGGGAACCTAAAATTATTGTTTAAATGTATGATATCAATTATGAATTAAATTATTATAATAATATAATAAAACATACCTGGAGCTTCAATAGGAGTTAAAGTAACTGAACTAATTTCAGGAATATCCCTTATCAGCAAAGTGTATTTATATAAGATCCCAGGATTTGATTCGTTGAATAAAATCTGAAAGTGAATAAACCATTATTTAAAAATTTTTTTCAAACTACAAAAGTCTATTAGGAGCCGGTCAAAAACTACGTCACGCTATTTTGAACACTTTTTCCGTCCCTATCCTTCTTCGTCACACATCATCGATCACACAAAGCTTGAACCGCACATTGTGAGGTAACAAATACGACCCTTTCCCTCCTTTTAAGTAAAAATTTCGTCTTCGATTTTATTCGATAAGCTCCTGAAATGAAAGATGAAAACATGCCAACATCATATTTTAACAGACTTTAGAACCCAACATGCTCTCAAAACAGAAGAGATAGGGTGATTTTTAAACCCGAAAAAATAAATTTCCGACCAGGATGATGATTTTTCAACCAAATAGTTGAATTTTACTTTTGATAATGGACGCTGCTCTACCAATAACGTTCTTACCCTCGCTTATGCACATATCTAACAATCCATCTATATTTCCGTCATTAGTGAATAGGCTGCTAAGATATACGTACTTATCAACTCGTTCTATTCTCTCATCTTTTGGGACAATGTAGCATATTATTTTCTCCCCCTTTCCTTCAAACTCCATAATTTTTGTTTTATTTACATTAATTTTCAGGTCCATGTTCTTCATGCTTGTATTCAGTTCGCTAAACATTCTTTGCAAGTCTTCGATTGACTGTACTATAACAACCCTATCATCTGCGAACTCTAACCCACCTACCCTCATTGTCCCGACATCCACACCTTCCTCGTCGAAGAGGAAGAGGAATCACATTCAAGTGTGATGTCACATTGTCCGTTACCCCCACTCCCTGTACATGTAATATGGTCACAAAACATCTTACCCCCCCCCCCTCAGGCAGTGTGATGTAATTTTTGAATAGCCCCTTAGGTCTACTGAAAATTAAAAAAATTAAAAATCAGTCTCCTCGCCTCCAAATGTAGCGATTCATTTAAGGGACCTCTAGCCTGAATAAATTCCACTTGCATTTCGTCTCCTCTCTCATATAACAATGTGGTACCAGCCACCTCGTAGAAGCCACTTGGACTGAGAGACCAAGGACCATTCAAGATATAATCACCATTTTGGTCCCTTAAAGCTGTAAATAAAATATACTCTACATAAAATATATACATTAATTTTATTAGAGTCTTGATTTAAAAGAAAAAGAAATTGACCTAAAAAATTTCCACTTAAACGAAGCTCTGAAATATTTAAAGACATCGCTCCCTTGGGAATCGTTACCACAGGATGATATCCTTTCGGCAAAATTGGCTCGACGAAAATTCCTTCGTGCCATCTACAGTCTTTGTCACCTCCTCCGCAAATTCCACAGGAATCGAGAATTAATCCGGAATCTATTATTCCATCGCAACCTACCGACTGTACAAAGAGAAAATATATTTATAAAATGTAACAACCTCATTGAAAAAAATTCCTATTTGGATTCCGAAAAAGAATCTAATAAAGTAATGGATATAAGACAAATCAGTACTAAACTGTTTACAAATCCAAATAGGGGAAAAATACCAGAGAAGATATATTTTATTTTTTATCTTTTACAAGTGCTCGCAGGATTTACGTTCCAAAAAAGTTTAAAAACATTCTTGCCGAAAATTGTCTGGGACAAAAGTTCTGCCGCAATAGGATTAAAATGCCAAAAAAGTTCAAAATATATCTTACTGATGAGAAACTTCTGTGGGCAAAAGGTTCTATAGGAAAGCCTCACTTCATTTTTCGAAATGTGTACAAATCCAAATGCATGTCCTAAAAACTTTTAAAACAGTCCTGCTGTGGGAAAATGCTGTAAGAAAAACAATGGTAGAAAAATTGATTCCATTTTTTATAAAAATCCTTCTAAGCGTTATGTCTTTAGAAAAATCTTCTGGAATAGGAAGAGGTTATGAATTCTTTGTTACTTGAGTCATATTTCAGCAGAACCTATTTTGTGAGCACTTGCCAAAGTTTTGAAACAAATGAAGTGGGACTTTTCCAGTAATTTCGCCAAAAATCCTACTGAAACAGGATGTGTTTTGTTCTTTTTTGGTTATTTCAGTTCTATTTAGGCAGTATTTTTTGGGACATAAGTAAATCCAATGCGCACTTATATACTTAAAAAAAAATAATAATATGGAACTTTCCTTGTACATTTATCTCTATTTTTACTTTCAAAAAGTTTCAAGAAAAATTAATACTTTAGTTCCGAATTGTCCCATACCCGGTACTGAGTGGGACCTTATTTTGGGATATCATTGAGATTCCATATTGCTTCGTTATTAATTAATTTATATATATATATTTTAAATTTGAAGTTTAGTTTAGTTAAAATGAATAAATGAATTATTTTTACCTTGCAATGTCCAGCAACACACAACCATTGGGCAGAATCTATCCCAAAAATGTTTGAACTTGGCAAAACAAAGTTTGGACGACAATGAGTGCCATCTGAGACCAGAGGTTCGAGTGTAGCATAAAACCTTTCTCCGATCGCTCGACAATTCAGTGCACAAGAGTTCGGAGCTATAAAAATTATATTTTTGGGAATATTTATTCGATCAGAAACGGCAAAACATTTTAACAGGAATTCAAAGAAGACTTTACTTCTTCAGATTGAAGGGTTGCAGTAAAGAACTAGATAACCAACATTTTTTCCGAAAATGGGCTCGTTGCATAAAACAATCTTAAAAAATCAAATGTATAACATGCCGTGTTAAAAAAATGTATTCGAAATCTTATTTTTAATACAGCAATAAAAAGATTGGTGATTTAAAACCAGATAACTAACCATTTCTTAGCACTAAAAGTACCTAAAGTACCAATAAAATTCTAACCAAAATTTTAAATCTCTATTTTCTACAAAAATCCATTTTTATAGGGGTTTTTTCTTTCAACTTTTTGCCTGGCGATCATAAACGATATTTCTCAAAATTATTAACATTTATTTATAAAGAAACATATACCTTTCTTCTTTTTATGGACCATTCTGCGAAAAATTGTCTGTTACAGTGCGATACCATCATACTAAATCTTTTTTTTCCCGGAAAAGAATAATCGTTTTTATTCTTTTTAAAAATTAAAAAATAGATTTTTAGTCGCTATCCAAAAACGATTCTCACAACATACGAAACTTAAAACCTCAAAATTCTTGAATGATTTACTCGGCATTGGTTAAACTTTTATGATGAAACTCACTTTTTATAAGTGTTTTTATAAAAGTTTTTATAACAAATTTTCAAAAAATTAAGAAAAAAATTCTTCAAAAAAAGACCCATTCAGCAACTCAATATCTCGGGAGTACGTTTTTATTTTTTGTTCAAACGTAAACTTTTGTTGCATCTTTAGACAGAGATTTCGATTTTCCAGAATGTTATTTCACTATCCTGAAAAATTCCTATTCCGTTGGTTATCTAGTTTCATACTGCAGCCCTTCGTTTTTAGGTTCTAGTCTTTAGATTCAAAGGATATTTGTTATGAAGCTTCTAGTATTAAATCAAATGAAAAATATTTTACTAGATTTTCAGTTCTGATATTAAAAACCTACCATCTAAGAAAGGTTCCCAGGCAAATACACGTCCTTTATACAATTTTCCATTGTATTTTGAACACTGCTGAGTCCTCACGTCTGGGAAAAAGGTAGGACAATCCTGTAAGAATTTTTATTTTCAAGTCCATCTCTTTTTTAAAAATTAAAAATCAGATTACTGTAGAAAGAGTATTTTTTAAGAACCACTTTATGACTACCATCTACTATATTTAAATCCGCATCTTATCTGAATACGCACATTAAAATCGTCTCCCTTCTTATGCAAAGTAAATTGTTCACTTTTAAGATTCGTAAGTCATTGCTTTATGATTCATCCCTTTTACTCTCCTTATCGGTGGGCCAAGTTGCCTGTCAAATTTGACGCTTATTTTAACGCCTAAAATCTCCCTTCACCTTTGAAAACCGGTATGTTTGTCGAGTGTGAATCGAATTTACCTGGGTATTGCAGATGTGGTATCGCTTATATATCCCGAGACAACGGGGTCGGGCGCTGATTGTATCATTATGGCCCATAATGCTCCTTTTCCGTAATGAGCCTCTGTAAGAGATAAGAAAAATTAGCAAAAACGAAGGCATCAATTGTTTAAATACTCAAGGCCTGAATAGACTTTACCATTGAAAGCAATTAATACTCAATGCTTAAAATTAAATTAGCAATGAGGGATATCTTGTAAAAGGACAAAATCATTCAGTATTGAATATTAAAAAAATGGTATATTCATTAAATTCCATATTGCAATAATTATACATATCATAAAATTCATTCATTTTAAATTACCGAATGGGTACACATTCTCTGGTTTGTGACTGTACTCCTGTTCCACAAGGTCTGGAACAGTCACTCCAAGGTCCCCAAACTCCCCAATTACCTCCGACACGATTATTTCGGATAACTCTTGATTGGGGATTGTGTCGACCATTATAATTCTGTAAAATAATTTCATAATATTTTTACACAGGTCTGAGATTGTCAAAAAATAAGTGGGTAGGCCCTGAGTTATTGACGGATGAAGGGGGGAGGTTCTTTCAAAAAGATCATATACATAAATACCATTTTATTTTCTTAACGACTAATAATATATTGTTATTAATTATTATTACGTTTATATTATTACTAACGAAAGAGACTTTCATGGTTATAGGATAATCAGCATCAAGATAAAAAATACAAAAATAATAAAGGAATTAATGTAAAAAGTAGACAAATTACAAAGAAACAATTTATTTTAGACCTCTCCAAAAATAGCGATTCTGTGCAAACAAACTTTACACAGAAAAAATCTGTGAAATCTTTTGAAATCTTTTAAATCGCTTAAAACTTCATTGAAATCCCTTGAAACGTTTGGAAAAATTTTCGAATCCATTCAAATCTTTAAGATCTTTAAAATTAAAATCTTTTAAAATCTCGCAAATCCTTTGAAATAACACAGCTCCACAAAAAGGACACACATAAGGGCCCTTTTCTACGCGGACGATCACATTTATTTCTATACTGAGTTTCTTATAATGATTTTTCTAGAATCACGCAAAAATTATAAGAAATTCTTTATAGGTTTATAAGTAGAAAACTATTTCAACTATCTAATATGCACACCCATCATTCAAACTTAAAATTTTAAAAAATTGCAAGTCAAACTTGTTGCACAATTTTAAATTTTAACAATTTAAAAGTATGTGAAAAGTTTTCTGTAAAGAATGAATCTGAACATGTAAAATACAACACAAAAAATTATGGTTTCTAGCATGGCTTGTCTTGCTTAATCCTTGATCCTAAATCGGGGATATCCAAACATAAACAGACAGAGCCGCCTGAATAATTTCTGTTGGATTTGGAGCATGACGCAACCTGATGCAACTAACTCTAATATAGTAAATCTGAGGTAACTAATTTCAGGTTTCAGTGTAATTATAAATATGAAATATTTCCCGAAGATCCGTTCAATAGTGAAGATTAATAGAAGTAGCATGTGTTTCTAAATAAGTATGAGATTGAATATGAAAATAAGTAAAAGTGGAAAGAAATACTTTGCCTAGAGCACAAGAAATACTTATTGAAGATAGTGCGGTGGGCAATTGACATCCTCACAAGATACATCAAAGAGGCAGGCAAAGAGGCCTCTTCAAATTAATAGCTAACGAAGAAAAGCTCTTCTGTGATAACAGAAAATTGATAACTTGCGTAAAAACCCGGAATAACTTCATAGAAGAACGCGTCTACATTCTACAGTTGAAGGGTGTCACGGCATAACCATGCAAGTGCCTTTTTCTTTACATATTTTATAGGCTTAAAAAATCTCTAAAATCCAACCGGATATTCTGATGCAAGGATATATCCGAATTCGAACCGGAAGCTGATTTTTATCTCGATAAACTGTGATAAAACATTCAATTCATTGTATTCAATTACATTCTGTCGTTGTACTAAACAGTTACACGGAAAAAAATACTTTGTCAATGTAAAAAAAAAATTGATACTTCAACAAAATAAATTTGTAAAGATTGGACTATTAAAAAAAATGGGTTAAATTAACAAAGTTGGCATTGTTAGGAAAATCTTTGTAACAGTGACAAAGTTATTTGTTTATATAATATAATATATAATTATTAAGAAATATTTTTAATTTTGATAAATAATGTTTAATGTAACAAATAATCCTGTTCGTCAGAGTAACAAATAACTTTGTTAGTTATGAATTGGTTTCATGGTAACAATGTGAGTTTGTTATTTCAGTAAACAGGTTTTGTTATGGAATTAACAAAGTTGGCATTGTTATTTTAACTATGTTTCATTTGTCAATATAATCATGTCATTTGATAAAACAACATTATTTTCAGTAACAAATTATTAGATTGTTAAAATGACAAAGCCTTTTTTTCCGTGTACAAATTACAAATAAGCTAAATATTCAGTATAAAAATAACACTGTAATACTATTAAATTTATTTTCTTGAAGAAGCAATTGTATTCAATTTAATTTTTCACTTTTCAGCCTTCTATTTGTCTCGTGATGCGTTTAAAATGTTTCAGAGTTTCAGGCATATGTTTGACGTTCATTGGGATCTAAATTTTTTTTATCCAACTAAATAAATATTAAAATTTTCAAAATTTTGTTTATTGCGATCTCTAGAGCTCCATCAAATCTCGAATGTACTTTCTCTTTTTCTTGAGAATTTGATTTTTGAGGAGGTTTTTTCTCTCTCCTGAAAAATTTGTCCCGATGGGCTTACATGCTTTTGCCGAGACATCCTTCAGATTATGTCATCAAAATGTTTTAAAGTGCAAACAAAAATTCAATATGAATTGACTGGAAATAAAGTCAATTTACTCTTGGATAATTAAATTTGAAGATAATAAAACACTCACATGCAGTGGATATGTATCAGTCTTCCGTGACGAATAAGCTGTTGCGATCTTTGGGATTATTATAAGCATCAGGAACCTGAAAAATAAAATCATTTTCTTAATTATTAATCATCGAACAGAAAATCTGCAAAGTTAATTTTGTTATACCTCTCTAATATAAAGAACTAATGAGTGAAATCTATAGCAAAGAATATAAGCTTCTATAGAGACATTTAAATACAATATGTGAATTGATGTGAAATATGACATCTGGATTGTCATGATTCTTCAGTACACTCTTTCTTATTCTTGCGATTAATTCACCCTCAATAGGGGCGTAAACCGAGAACAGTTAGCCTCTACAATTGCATTAATAGTCTTACAAATATGCATTGTCACTTTGTTGGCACATCTGCATCTACGAATAAAAGTGTCAAAACAGATTCACTATTTAAAATGATGAACCTTTCATCAAATACAACAATAATAGAAAAAAAATTGACAAAGGGTACACGATACAAATGGAGGTAATGATGAATGTGTATACAATCAATTAAATCAAGACTGAATTTAAATTAGCTTAGTTCAGGACATCTTATTATCTGATTTTATATCCAAACTTTTATCTGAAAGTAAACAAAAAAAAACGATTAAAAAATAAAAACGGGAACAGTAGATAACATAAAGGCTTTCGTGCATGTTATGTTGGAAATGACCGACGGCCACCATGGAATTATAATGCAGGGAAATTAACGTTGCCTATATTATCTAATTATTAAAAACCGGTCCTCTTTCATCAAACAACTTTTGAGATTCTTAACTTCTCTCTTAGTGAATGAACGTATGGGTATAATTATACTATCTATATACCTTCTAATATAATTTTATAAATACACCATTATTCAACAGTATTAAATTAAACTAAAATGTACATTTGTACAAAGTATATACTGATTTTACATATAATTTCTTCAGAGCAACACCAATTTCAAAAAAGGATTATTTTTAACGTTTTTTCAATATCATTCAGAAGAAAAGTACTGGATCCAATGCATAAGGCAACGTCCATTAATTGAGTATGATTTATAAAATGTTAGAGGCGCGGGCGCGCGGCCCGTTGTAAGAAGACATATAAGATTTTATGTGCCCCTCCCCCCCTTTATTACGTAAAATTTTATATGGTTTACTCAATATATTAAGAATATTCTAATTAAGGAATTTGAGAGAATTAAAAACATTCCAAAGTAGATTTATCCACGCATTTTAGAGGACTTTGTAAAATTTGAAAGAATTCAACAGAATTTTGATGGATTTCCAAATATTAAAAAGGATTTCGAGGAATTTTATTGGCTTTGAAAACATTTTAATGGATTTTAATATATTTTTAGAGTGTTCAAGAGATTGCGAATGATTCCCATGGATTTCAAAGATTCCAATAAATTTTGGAAGGATTTCAAACATTTTAAGGGATCTTGTAATATTTTGAAATATTTCACGGATTTTCCAGGTTTTTGACCGACTTTGAAATATTTTAAGGGATTTTGATGGGATTTTACAGATTTCAAACGAGTTAAAAAATTTCAAAAGGTACAGTCCACATATTACGTGAAAAATTAAAGGGGGGGGGGGATCTGCACTAACTTCAGAAAGTGTCACGTAAGAGGGAGGTCGCAAGTAACGCGTGACATTTCTCTGATCAAAAAATAAAATTTCAATTCGTGTCGATACTTCAAAATTTGAATTTTCAACTTATAAGGAAACATTTTTCAACCAATAATCAGATAAAATAATTAGATGAAAAAATAAATTAAAAAAATAATGATTCCCAAGAAAATAGTTGAATTTTAAACCAAATAAATTGATTTTCTACCAAAGTAGTTGAATTTCCAAACAGAAATCTGAATTTTCAATCAAATCGTTTAATTTTCTAACAAATTATTGAATTTTCAAGCCAAACAGGCGAATTTTCTATAAAAGTGTTGATTTTTCGAAAAAAAATTAATTTGCGATTAAATAGTTTAATTTTAAACTAAAATGATGAATTTTCAACCAAAAACGCATTTTCTACCAAGAATTTCAACTTTAAACCAAGTAGTTAAGTTTGAACTAAGAAGAATGCATTTTCAACGAAGGAGGTTAATTTTCTACCAAAAAGATGATTTTCTACAAAATACATAAATTTTCAACCAAAATGTTGGTTTTTAAAAATTAACAATATACATTTTCTACAAAAAAATGCATTTTCAACAAAATAGATAAATTTTCTACCAAAGAGATGAACTTTCAACTAAAATGATGATACTTCAGTGAAAAAATGAATGAATTCCGAACAAAAAATATAACGGTAGACTATTCAGGCACAACAATTTAACTTTTAACCAAGAATAGTTGGATTTTCTCATTGGGTTCTATTTATTCAGTTCAAATTTAAGCGAAAAAATGAGAAGAATAGGAAGTTTCCTGAAAACATGAAAACAATTCTTTAGAAAAAGAGAAATGCGTTTATGGATGGCCCCGAATCTATTAAGTTAATCTGCCATGTAAGTTAATATTTAAACTATAACAATAATCTCAAATAAAAAAAAAAAATGTCTAAAGAATTTGTTTGAAAGTATTCTCCTACTAGTATCAAATAGTTTACTCATTATTCATGTGGACGCTCCCAAATTTGAAATATTTCATAGAATTTCAAGGATTTTAACCAATTTTCAGAGATGTTAAGAAATTTTCATGGCATTTTGAAGATGTAAAGGGATTTGAAGTGATATTATAAAGTTTCGCAGGATTTCAAAAATGTTTAAGGAATTTTAACGCATTTTAAGAGATTTTAGTCAGTCAAAGTTATTGATTAGATTATTTAAAAGGACTGAATTGATCAATAACCAAAATTGACTGAAGTGCACATCAGTCAGTTTTGACCAATTTTTCAGTTGTCAAATCCGCATCGTTTGAAGTAGACATAAGTAAATGCGAATCATTCAATTTTGACTGATTCAAATTTAGAGTGCAAAAAGAAGTTCATTACAGCAACTCTCTATTGTAACATTAATTTTTAACGTGTCAAAATAATCACAATGAAAGAGAATAATTTCAGGGGATATAATCGTTCTGCAGGAAACAATCGGGCTGTTTGCCACTACCGGAAATTATTATTCGAACGAACGGACGCACATCAGTTTATTTAGACGTCCTCCTATGACAGCCAATTTGCGATACCGATACCCTCGTGGAATTCAGGGGCATTTTCTTCACGCATCACCACGTTCAAAAAACCATTCAAATTTTATTTACTGAATGTACATCAATGGTGTCACGTGGAATCACGATAATTCCATGGGTAATTTAATAATTAAAAAATAATATCTGAAATCTTAAATGCTTTGAAATATTATTAAACTTATTAACAACGAATAGAAAGCTACAAAAGTTAAAATTTAGAGGAATGAATTGTGAAATAATAAAATTATAAGTAACATAATAATTAATATACTACCGTCGAAAACTATGGAATCGTCTGCTTTTTCAGCTTTCGCTAACGTGCCTCAATTGTTATGAGAGTTAATTGCAACATTTTACCCCATAAAAACACGAAAATTAATCAAATTCTGCGTCTAGAAAGCCCAAGTTGAAGGCAAAATGTTAATTTTATAAAAAGATATTGCAAAGAAACGTCAAATGTCGATGTTTTTGAAATATGTCAATAACTACGAAAATAGCTTAAAAATGTAAGTTCTTAGTTTCGCCTTAGAGGTAATTCTCCATAGTATTTTTCCAACTTATTAAGATATTTGAAAAATTATTTACTAGATTCTACCTAAGCGTCCAATTTTGCGACTTTTTTGTACCAAGTTTCACTCTAAGGTGGGATCTGGGAAAACAATTCTCAAATATCTCATTAAGTTAGAAAAATACAACGGGGACTGACCTATAAAATAAAACCAAGAACCACAAAAAAATGTTAATTATTATCAGAGTTATGGACATTTTTTGAAAATATCGAAATTTGCCGTTTTTGCAGTATCTTAATATAAAATTTACATTTTTCTTTCAACTTCAGCTTATTAAACGGAGAATTTTATTATTATAAAAATTAGAGCACTTTAGCAACAGCTAAAAAAAATATCTCAATTTTCGACGGAAGCGTATATTAAAGTGAACCGAAAATTCACAAATTTTGTCAATCGAATTTTGTAGTGCCGGAAAATTTCAACGTGTTATTATTACAAATAAAAAACTCTGATAATTTTTTGAAATCAAAAATAGTTCTACTGTGTCGCAATAAGATCAACCAATTTTTTTTTTGTTTTTGACAAAAATTCCCCAATGGGGACGGAAGTTATGGTAATATTGTGTGTGTGTGTATACAGTTTTTGGTATTAAGTGCTAATAACAAATTTAAATTGAAAAAATATAACTTTGTTTTAAGGGGCTGTTCAAAAACTAGTCACGCTATTTAGAAATCTTTTTGTGCCCCTCCCCTTGTTGGTCACAGATCATCACACAAAGCTTGAACCCCCAGTTGTATTTTTAAACAAATAGTTGAATCTTAAGGTTCGGAAGACGTATTTTTTATAATACAGTTGAATTTTCAACCAGGAAAGATTAATTTTGAAACAAGGACTTTTTTGTAAGAAATATTTCAATAAAGAGGGACGAATTTTCAACAAAACAGTTGAATTTTCAACCCAAAAATATGAATTTTAAATGAAAAATTTAACAATTCAAGTTTAAACTAAAAACGATCAATTCTTTAATAAAAAAAGAATAATTATATTTTCAGTTACCAAAAAAAAAAGAATTGTTAACAAAAAAAGTCGATTTTTCACAAAAAAAAGTTGTCTTCAACAAAGTGGTAGAATTTGTTACCAAAAGAGACGAATTCTGAATCAAAAATATAATACTATAGACTTTTCGATTGAAAAGAATGAAGTTTCACCAAAAATAGTTGGATTTTCTGATTAAGTTCTATTAATTCAGTTCGCATTTAAGCCAAAACCCAAGAAAGGGCAGTTTCTTGAAAACAAGGAAAAAGTAGAATTCTTAAAGAAAAAGGTAAAATAGGGGAATAGGAGAAAGTGTGTGAAATCTGTATTTAGATGCTTTACTGGTAAAAGAAAATCACTAATTTTCATTTTTTTAACGGTTTAAAAAAACTGTTAGTCACATTTATGTTTCCCATGTGTAATGTCACATTTTGTGTTAACGGCCCCTTAAGTTATATAGAAATCTTTAAATGAGCAAAAATTACTTTTTTTAAGATTAGTTTAATTTTTATTAAAATAAGAAAGAATCAGTATTATGTATGACATGCCTTTAGTTCGTGCTGCAAAAGCAAGCCATCATTTCCTAAAAACTAAAAAAAAATTACTTCTTAGACATTATAGCTGTTAAAAAAAGTCTTGAACCACTGAAATCACAAATTTTTAATGTAACATCTGACAGACTTTTTTTTTGAGATCTTAGAAAATGATGTCTTACTTATCTGTCTAGTGCAACTAACGACATGAAATACATAAAATTTGAAAAATAATTTTTTAATCAAAATTAACTGAAACTTACAAAATTGTTTGTTCTCATTTTCAAAAAATTCTAGCTTGAGCAAAATTAATATTTTTTAATTTTAATTTTTTGATAGAATTTAACATCAAAAACTACAAATAAAAAAAATCATAGTATTTTTGGAACGCATAAGGAAAAATTCATAAAACTAAAAATTGTTTACCCCATTGCGAATCCATAGGACCATTTTTGATTTAAAAAAATCATGAGAGATTTTTATTTGTAATATCACATAGCAACTATTTAGCTCTAGCCATTTTCGATTTTCAAAAAGTTTGTATTTTCGGCCCACCCTATTATTGAATAGAATCGTTTTAAACTTTGAGTTGCACTGTATCCTAAATTGTTCTTTTTTCGTCAACAAAATAGAGAAATAATTGGACAATAGTTAGGGGATGCTCAATCGATATTTATGTTTTTAAACCACATTTCAAAATCTTATCCGATTAACTGACCCTTGGCACAGAACAGTTTTGTGCAAAAATGATTTTAACAAATTATTTTTTTGCTATGAAAAATGGACAACCTTAATAATTGAATAAAATAATAAAACTAAAATATTTCTCGTAGCTGCATGGGAAATTGGTACGACAGTCAAAGGTTAGAACCAGTCACCTATCCATGACATAAAAATTACTATGTATCGACAAATAAAATTTGTTTGTAAGTTTTGAATGATTATACATAAAAAGATTTTAGTTGGAAAAATAATTAAGAAGTTCCTGGAATATTCCACAAATGCACTCTGAAAAATGATGAATTAATTTTCTTTCTTGTACATCACAGGTTAAGAAATCAATTGTAAATACTGTGTAGGGGTTGACGATAATCAAGAGTATTGTTTGGAGATGTCATAAAGCAAAATGCGATTGAATGATGAGTCTGTTGGTCATTAGTCGGCCGGTCAACGGTACGTGTGATGCTGAACGTATAGTGCGTGTGGTCAAGTTCACTGTCTGGTATTTTTATCTTCATCAAAAGCAGTACCTCATTAAAAAAATTATTTTTATATTGAAATATTGATTTCTTCACTCAAGAGTCAAATTTATTTTAAAATTATAGAATTCTTTCTTACTTCCTTGTACCAATACCATTTGCATCAAGCCCTTATTGATGAATTTATTTATAAGAAGGAAAATCTTTTAGGCATTGATCAATCTGGATCAATCATTTAAGTATCCCCTAAAAATAAAAATATTGCCCAGTAGCTACAAATAAACATGATAAATTAAGATAAATATCTCTCAACGATGTAGGTGGGCAGTTGGTCACTCACGTGCTGATACATGTCTTACAAGTATGCGTCAATATGCGTGTTTATACACAGCCTCCGGTGCATTTCGAAGACGCTGCATTCTCCTTCGAATTAATAATTACAGGTTTCCTTAATCGCGAGAGTAAAGTGAATCTACTTGCAGAATATTTTTTCCCTTTTCAATAAAATTAAAAATATATATTATAATCTGAAAAAAGATATTTTCTTTTGATCAAAAGAGTCGACATGTGTTCAGACTGCGTACTGTAAATGTTTCAGAGGGAAGGGTGTGAAACTTCCAATCGCGACTGACGTCCGTGAAAACTATTAATCCCTTCAGTGCTATCACCATGACCATCGGACCAACCGCTGTTTATTCATTTGGATTTTAACGCATTGCCAATGATATACGTCCAACATTATATTTTTATTTATTTATTGAAAAGTCACTCTGTAAAGTTGACAAGTTTAAAGTTTACGTTTATTCTAGGTGAATCATTGTATTCGAATTCTGTTGAAATCACTGGGATTTATACAAATTCTCTCGAATTCTCTGAAATCTACTTGCATTTTTTTTAATTCCATTAAATTCACTTGAATTCAATAAATTCGCCTAAATTTCCTTGAACTCTCACGAATTTTCTTGAATTCTCTTGAATTCACTTGAGTTCCCTGAATTCCTCGGAATTCTATTCAATTTTTTAGAATTCCTATATTCTAATTTATATGCCCGTCCCTTACCCCTTACCCCTTTATCCACCCAACCCATTCTCTTACCGCATACCACTCAGCATTCCATAATCACTTTCCCTGATCTTCATATACCCTTCATCATTATACCCTAATGCCCCTCACCACCGTATTATCCCTTTCCCATATATACCCTCTCTCTTTCTAAACCCTTAAATACCCCCAGAAGTTACCCTTTTGCAGCTCAATTTTGAGTTTTCAGTTGAGTTGAATTTTCAATTTTTTGTTTCCAAAAACAAAGCACGTTGTGTATTCTCTTCCGGTATATTTGGCTGGATTTCAATTTTCTCTACCGGCATATTTTTCTCTTTCGCACTGGCAGGATGGCAAAGAGGAATGGTAACATTTCTCCTCGGGCCAAATCCCAAAACCGAGAGGGGAGGGGGGGGGGGGTGAATTTTTAAGCTTGTTGGAAGTAACTTTGAATTCTTCGGAATTGTTTTAAATCCCGCCGACCAAGATACTACTTTGACGATGAAATATGCCGGAAAAGAATATTAAAAGCCATTAGTGTGTCACGTTACCAGATTCCTACCCTAACGGCACTTTTTTTATTTGTCAAATTATTTTCACACGAATAGCCACATCGAGTTGAAAATTTGGGAAAATAAATAATGAGCACTAAGAAAGGCAGCTCTGGTCCTGAACTGTAATAATCATGGAAAAAGCAAAAAAAAAACATTTGTTATAATTTTTTAAGAAAAATCTTAGAAACACAATATTATCAAGTCAATCTGTGCAAAAATTCTATTTTTGAACAAAAAGGCTCAGAAACATTATGAATCCAAGAATCAGTTATTTTGAAAAAACATATTCGAATATTCAAGCCATAGACCTTGATATTTGTTTCTTTGAGTTTGGATTTTAATGCCGTTCTCAGGGAATAGGCTTCTGGGTCAATCCTAAAATTTGTTATAAAAAAAACTTTTTTCATGGTTATTACGGTTCTGAACAGTTCATTTTTTTCAACCCTACAATTAAGTACGTCATTTTTTAGTATAAATCATTAAGTAAGTTTCAGTTAAGTTTTTCATTCATAAAAATTAAGTATACGTGCAAAAATAGTAAAAGTAGAAAGAATTTTGTATTCGTCCTCAGACAATAGGATCCCTCTCGGTAACTCGTTCCGTTATCCTTCATGACTTTTCTTTAAAAATTGCTTTTTGTTCAATCAAAACACCTTTACACTCTGCAGTCTATATACGTAAATACACTTCGAATAAAAATATTATTTTATACAAAATGACGTTCAGTCCACAAACAAAATTATAACAAATAATTAGAAGAACATTTTGTTAACATGTTTCGAAAATTATATACAGCTTCATTAGTGCTTACATTATTTTGAGAACGTTTTAGAACATATCGACTTACAATCACAAAATATATCTTTCTTGAATGTAAATTATCGTTTACTAGCAGTAAATGCACGTACGCTTTCACGTGGCTGGATTTTTATTTCCTAATATCAAAAGTATAAACAACTTAAAAAGCAATAATAACAAATTTGTAAATATTGAAGAATTTAAAAAATATATGAAACGAGTTAAATAATTTAATAAACTATTTTGTCTAACAGATATACATAAAATGAATAAATTACACTTAAAAATCGAAGGAAACGATGTTCAGCAGAAGTTATGTAGAACTTAAAAACCTTTAAGAATTAAAAAATGTAACATTTTTCCAGATCTTTAAAATAAAAAATTAACCTTCCAACCCCGATTTTTTTTTAAATTTAAGTATTCAATACTTAACAACAAAATAAAAGCAACAGAGCTCTTCTCAATGTTAACTATTTAAAATAAACAAACTAGTTATTCTAAAATTTATCACACTTTTAATTATGTAAAATTGAAGATAAGGATCCCTTTGGGAAGAGAGCTTGATAGATTCTTTCTTTTAAATACCTTCAAATTAAAAATGGACATATTATTTATTCGTAATAATGAGACTCTCATAATGCCAATCAAAAATGCCTATGTTCAATAGAAAGGGCACAAAGAACCCTATCGAAATTTTAGTGAGAAGAACAATATTTAATTAATATTAAAAGAGTCATAGTAATATGTGTATTTTTAAGCCTGAAGGTCTTGAAAGGAGAAAGCCAAAGGTTTCTTTTCAGTCAAAAGAAGAAACCTAAATTCGATTATTTTTTATACTTAGAAAAAGTTTGTAAAATCGAATGTGTTTCCGATAAAATTGCATAGAAATTTACTTCGGAAATGAGATTAATTGAAGTTTAATAAACAAAAATGTTAATAATAAAGTGAACTCCACTTAAAATTAATGAAAAGTGCAAAAAAATAACCTGATTGCTTGTTAGGGTGTGTCTATTAAAAAGGAAAGCTCCCTTTGTTTCGCAGAGTATCATATCTTGCGATCCTATCACACATGCGTACCAACATAGATATACGCACTTTACACAAAGATACGCCCTGTTAGCCCATCGGTCAGTCACTCATCCGGGATCGAAAAGGGCTTTTATCTCTTAAATATGGCGCTACAAAAAACATAAAAAATGGCTTACCGAGTCTAAAAAAACTCGATAACAAATGATTCGCGCATAAGCCACAAGCGGACCTCGCGATATAATGCAAAATACATCATTTTATTTTATTGGTGGACCTTCAATTTGGTGCAATTACACGAATATTGATCTGAGAAACTATGAAGCAGATGATGAATTACTCTCTCTCAAATTCAGGATAATATTTTGTTTCAAAAATACAGTTAGGTCCTCTTGCATGAAAATACGGCATAATCGCAGTGAGAAAAAATAAGCCGTACAATCTGGATATTAATTTTTAAAATCTTTGACTATAAAGATTAATATATAAATTTTACGGTTTGATATATATATATATAAATTGCTGTCCTGAATCTTTTAATTCAAGATCATAAACGGTATAATCCATTTTTTTCAGAGTGCGTAACATAAATTCTGTCTCTGAGCTGAAAATATAATTAAATTCGTTTAGATTTTTATCAAGTATTTCAAAGAGCCAATCGAATCAGGAAAGGGATTAACAATTCGAAATGATTGGCAAATATGGTTTTTCAGAACAGAAGTCTTAACGCCTTAATGCACACAAGCCAATGACACTCGTCTGTTATGCTCTGCAATCTGCTCTTTTTTTCCTACAATTCGCATGGCAGTCAATCATGCATACATGCATTAGTGTAGAACTGTAGAAACGTATTTCTTAAGATTGACTCATATTTATTTATATATATTGTGTTACATAAGCATTTATAAGTAATGAACTTATTTTAAAATTTATAAAAATCTTATCCGCGGGAAAAATATTTAGATAGATTATTTTCTTTTTAGCGGGGGCTATTTAAGAGGGGTTTAATTTTCATTGCATAATTATATCAATCTTTCTTCTAACTAAATTGAGAAGGAATCAAGTTTTTGTGAAAAACAAAAAAATACAAGATTGAAAATTGATATACAAAAAACTCACCAATATAATGGCCACACGCGCAAGAGTCCTCGATCTCTTCTTCTTTTATGTGAACAACTTCGTGAAGCCTCCGTGAAAAGAAATGAAGAAAGCCTGTCACTCTCTAAGCTTCTGAAGAAATCCATGAAGAAAGTCGTTCAATTGGTCTCTCATTCTGCACATGAATTTTGTTAATGATTAGTTAAGAATACCATTAAAGACATCAAAAAAGTTATACCAGGGTGGCCGAAAAACTTCATTTTTAAAATGCCCTGATTTTTCCCTGCCCATTTTTTCATCTTCCCTACACCCGCATCTTAATTTTGTAGCATTCTTAACAAAGAATCTTTTATACACAGAATAAGACAATAAATTTTCAGACAAAAATTTCGAATTTATTTATTTATTCCAACCAAAAAAGATGACTTTTCAACAAAATAATTAAATTTTCAACAAAGAAGATGACTTTTCAATCCAGCAGGACGAATCTTCTGTCCAAATAGATGAATTTTTGACCAGACAGTTGAGTTTTCAACCAAATAAAAGGATTTTTAAAACAAATTACTTGAATTTTCTACCTACAAAGCTGAAGTTTCAACCAAATGGTCGAATTTTTAACAAAAAAAGAAGATATCTAAAGCAAAAACCGTTGCATTTTTAATCAAATAGTTCAATTTTCAAGCCAAAGAGATGATTTTTTTTTGGAAACAGTTGAATTTTCAACAAAAAAAAATAATTTTCCAAAAAAAATTTAATAATAGATATTTCAACAACAACAAAAATTTGTTCAACAAAATAGTAAAATTTTCAACCAAAAAAGTGAATTTTCAACCAAATAATTGTATTTCCAACAAACTAGTGGGATTTTTAACCAAATAGTTGGGTTTTCAATCTACAAAGATAAACTTTCGAACAAAAAATATAAAAGTTGATACTTCAACCAAAAAGACGAATTTTCAACTAAAAATAGAAAGACAAGACTAATAAATTACTATCAAGAATATTATATCAGGATGGTTGCTCAACTACATTTTCAAGATTCCCTAATTTTTCATTTTCCCTTACCATTGTAATTCAAAGACCAGAATCTTAATCTTGTCACATTTTTAACATAGAATCTTCTTTAAATGAAATGAGACAATTTTAAATTAAAATTTCGCAATTCCAAATTTATTATCCTTGATAGTCATTTTAAGTGCCTCTTGTAGAAATTCCATAACTGTTGCAAGCTTTTGTTCAAAATCTCTGACTTTTCCCTGAACAATAAAATTCCTTGACTTTTCTCTGATTTTCAGGTTTTCCCTGATCTACGGCGTGATGTAGATCTACGTTTAAAAAATGACTGCATTGTATAAATTTATCAAAATTAAAGTTGTAAAAATACATTTAGAAATACGACTCCAATGTTTTTTTTACTTCACTTATAAATATTCTTTCTACCATCTATTCAATAAACTTACAATATTACTTTTAAGTTGAGGAGTATGGGAAGTTGACAATTTATCACGAATTTCCAAAAAGGAGGAGGGTGTGGTGATCTAATAAATTTCGTCAGGGGTTAATATTCATATAAAATTAAGTATGGTAATTTTTTCACTCACCGAAAAATCTCGCTGGCACATTTAAGTCAAACATTCGAAGAAAAAGTTTATACAATTTCTGGACCTTTTTCCATTATCCAAGACAGCAGTTTGCAGGCACGAAATTGAAGTTCACAAAGCTGATTTGTTTACTATTATAAACTTTGCATTAAAAACGAAACACTGACAGTGACACTCAAAAAACCATCGGATATGCAATCCCAGGAGCCGATGCATTATAAGGTTTAACAAAAAAGCGTGACTGAAAACCAATACAATTTTAATTAATCGGCCGTGATTCAATGCACTGTATTAACGCCGCTTTTTCAATAATCAAATGGAAACAAGCATTAGAAAATACATAATTCTTTGAAGATTTTAATCTGTAGAGTTCAGTAATATAAAACAAATTATAATAAATTAAATTTCTTTTATATTTTTATAGGCTTTTAATTTCCATATCAAAATATTTCCACTCTGGAAAAAGAAATGGTAATTACAGATTTGATGAGAATTTAAAAATTTATTATGTAACGTCGTTGACAATTATTACTAAATTGTAGACAATATTTTGTATTCTAGTTACCTAGATTAAAAATTTGGATATAAAAGAAAAAGGGCGCGAAAACCCATACAAGAAAGTTGGACCGAATCCGGAGCCACCCCGAGATCGTGTGCACTCGAAGACTGCCGTAACTGCAGTGATAGTATTAAAAGTGGGAGAGCCAGGGCATAATATACAACATTACACATCTACATTGCGCAAGTATGTGAGATTCTGTTCCTCCATCCAAATATAAATACCCTTCGTGAACCACCATTTATTAAAAAAAGATATTTTATGACAATTAATCAAAATATCTAGAATATATTTTTTAATTCAAGTTCTTCGAAACCTAAAAGAAAGTCGTTAACATTACTTAACTTTGTTGAATAATTTGTGTTATTCAAGAGAATACTTCAATATGGTATCATCAATATTTTTGTTCACTCATATTTTTTTTAAATAAATCATATTCACCATAAAACGTGGCTCATTAGTGGGATATGTGGGGTAAAACTGGACCATTCGTTTTTCATCCAGAAAAAGCAATATAAAGTCATGAAATGAGAAATTCCGGGTGTCCTGCAGAGCCTCGTTTTCCGATACTTACAGATACTCTATAAAAAACGATCTTAAGTGAATTATTCTAACAGAAAATTAAAATTAAAAAAAAATAAATTTAGAGGGTGCTGATTAAAAAAAAAAGTTTGCAATAAATTCTGCAACAACACAGGATGGCATTTTCTATTTATAACAAGGAAGGGTTCCCTCCAAATGAACAGAGAAAAATTACCAAACAAAACGAAGAACAATCGATAGCATATAGGCCTAGTATTACGGAATTTTTCCTACAAACTAGCCGGTCAAATATAGTACTATAGTGCTAGTATTGGGCAATTTTCCATAACGCGCTAGTGAAAAAATCCTCTACAGTCTAATGCCGATTTTGGCCCAGATCTGACGTCGCCTAGACATTTAGTATTAGTCTTGACAGTCTAGTCTGGCCCAGATTTGGAGCAGGTTAGTCTTTCATAAAAAAAAATTTTTTAATGTTAATCAGTCATTTTTTCACCTTTTCGAAAAATGTCCAGGATGTCTCAAATTAGCCAAAATAAAAAATTAATATTATTAAAAGAGAATGTTGCCCTTATCAACTTGACAGTCTAGTCAATGTACAGGATATTCAAACGGATACAAAAATATATATTCTTAAAACAACTTTTGTCAGTTATATCATCAAGTTTTTGAAATTTTTGTAATAATAATTTGAAAATATTTTCCGTGCAATAAAAAAATCACCAGAATAATATTCTTAAAGATTAAAATAAATTTGATTGAATTATAAGATACTCTGTTTAAAATTAATATTATAAGTAATTATAGTATTTGCAGTCAATGAATAATCTTACCCAAATCCCGGAAAAAAATTTACTTCGAATTCCATTTTTGCCAGGTATCTCAAGACTTTTCAAGTTGTAATTTTTCATAGTTCGGAGCCATTAAAGTATTTAGAATTTTTGTATACAATCGACTTGGAATATGTATGTAATTTCGCGAGTTAATTATAAATAATTTTTTTCAATCCTTATAAATATGCAAATGTGTAAAAATAGTGCATTAGTTCCTAAAAACCATCAATTTGAATAATTTTACAACAATTTTATTTTATCTTCTCGTACTTAAAACTCAGTTCTTATTTCACATATTCATATTTTGAATGAACGCTATTTTTTATGTGAATATCCTGTAAAACAGGGAAAATAAGAATATTTCAACAAATTACATGAATTTTTAATTCAAAAAGATCAATTTCCAACCAAATGGTTGTATTTTCAAGTAAAAAAGATACATTTTGTAATCAAAAATTTTGAAATTAAAATTTTCAGTTAAAAAGATAAATTATTTTTAAAAAAATAATGAAAACGAAGTTTCAACAAAATAGTTAAATTTTGAACCAAAGTGATAAATTCTCAATTAAAATGATCAATCTTCAACTGGAATAGTTGAATTTTAAACGAAAAAGATTGTTTTCGACAAAAATGATGAATCTTCAACTGGAATCATTAAATTTTCAACCAAGAAGATTAATTTTCTACTAAACAGATGAAATTTCAACCAAATAGTTTAATTTTCATCAACAGAGATAGATTTTCAATTAAAATGATGTATTTTTAACCAAACAAATTAATTTTCAACAAAAGTCAAGAAAGAAAAAATTCCAACCAAACTGTTGATTTTTTTTAGAAAAAGGATTAATGTTCAACCAAGTAGATTAATTTTCTACTGGAAAAATGAATTTTAAACAGAATACAATTATTGTCAACTAAAAAAGATAAATTTCCAAGCAGAGAGATGAATTTTCTACAATATAGTTAAAGTTTAAGCTGGAATAACTAAATTTTCAGTTAAAAAAATTTTCAACGAAAAAAGCGAATTTTCAACAAAATAGTTTGATTTTCAATCAAAAAGATGGATTTCCAATTAAAAGGACGAATCTTAACAACAACAACAAAGTTTAGCGGAAGAGTTTAACTTTCAACCAAGTAGCGGAATTTTCAACTAAGAAAGATTTTTTCGTCAGGAGAGGGAAAAAAATCCAACCAAACTTTTTATTTTTGAAGCAGAAAGATTAATTTTCAACCAAGAAGAAGGAAATCTTAACAAAATACATGAATTTTCAACTTAAAAGTTTAATTTTAAACTCAAAAAGACAAACATTCAGTTTAAAAAATTAATTTACAGCAAAAAAAAATTTTTAATTAAATTGTTAAATCCAGTATATAAAGTTACTTTTATGAATGAAAAAAACACTGTTATTCAATTTTATATTACAGTTTTAATCAAATTTAGGCACAATCACGATAAAAAATCCCTGCCGATACGTTCAATAATTATAATTTTTTGCCATATTCACTGTTTTTTGTTGATTAAATTTTCCGTGTATTTTGGTGTACAATTTTTGACACTTATTATATACTACGTTCTATTTATTTAGTTATTATTTATTTATTTATTATCTCTGACTGGAGTGTCTATACAGGGGCTGACCAGCCGCGCGCCGCCTAGACCATCTACTGTCTTTGTCCTTACGAAAGTGTTACAGTTCTCGTCAGCCCCAGACTAGGTTGTCTGATTTTCGCCAGACTAAAACCTAGACATTCCAATCTGGGGCTAGCCAACAACAGAAGATTTTTCCCCTAGGGCGTTAGTCCTGAACAAGCTGTCCACACGGACTAAAATTCGTTAAAGTCTTCATTCAAGGGGACCCATTTACAAAAGACTACACTTTATGAAAAAGAATCCAAATTATGGGTCAGTATCCAAATTACGGGTCTTTGAGAGGGTAGCGTTAAGGTATAAACCTTAACCGTAAAATAACAAGAAGTATCATATAGAGTTTCAAGACTGCCCAAAGTTCATAACCGTAAATATTTTCTTTAAAAAAAATAATAAATAATACATACTGACAATAGACTCATTATAATAAATCCAACTTTGTGATAAAAAATATACTAAGACAAGAATGAAGAAAAGAACTTGACCTGTAAATTAAATTGGATACAGATCATAATTTTGGCATCTTATCCCAATACTTAATCTGCATATGACGAAAGACTACCCGGCACGCTGGTTTTTGATTCGGGCAATAAATTTGATGTTAAGAGCGGGGCATTTCATTTGGCAAAGCAATTTTGTAATGACGCTTGAAAAGGATTGCCCGAAGACGGCACGGGATCGGGAACTTTAGAAAGATAATACGCATAAGTAGAGCGGCTTTAAGCGAGAGCATTACTGTTTACGATAAAATAACAGTGATTACCTTTCGTGCGGAGCATACTCGCATCCCTTGGCTCCTATCATGATGTGGAGATGGCGAGAAGTAAGAAGTAAGAAGACACTGTTGGATTGCTGAGCTCTCGTATTATTCGAAGTGATTACACCGATGTTGTTTCACGCCTTATAAATGCGGCTCATTAATCCCCTAAGTAAAGGGTTTTCGAGTTAACACTCCTGATTTTTATCACGCCCCCCCCCCTCTCATCATGGTTCCCATAGTTTATTTTGAGTCCTCTATTCTATCGAAACCATATAGACCCACTGCTCAGGGCATATTCTACCTACATTAGAATGGTCCAAAAATTTATTGTAATTTTTTTCTAGAATCTTCATGCATGTTGTCCCAGAATTGGTTCAAATCTACAAAAAATGTGTTTTTAAACATGATATTTAGAGGTTCTGCAAATCCTATAAAGTTTAACAAATATTTTCCAACAGAAAAAAACACGTTTTGGTAAATTTCATTCAGAATCGTCAATATTTGGTGAATCAAGTTGAAACTTACCACATCTCTTCCCACTTGGCTATAGAATAAAAATGAATAATTATTTATAAATATCACAGGTAGTTTATTCATTAACGACGGAAAAATAGATGGGGAGTTAGATGGGCGCATAAATAAGGGTAAACAGGTTATCGGTAGAGCAGGGTCCATCCTCACAAATAAAAACATATTAAAAAAATCTAAAATGGCCATACATAATTCTATATTCGTACCGACTGTACTGTACGGTAGCGAAACATGGACCTGTCAAGAAAAGGACAGGAGTAAAATTAACGCGATCGGCATGAAACCTCTGCGCATAATATGCGGAAAAACACTGATGGACAAAGTCCGAAACGAGACAATCCTCAAAGAATGTGGTACAGGAGAGACACTAGTTGACATATGGGAAAGAAATCAGCTAAGGTGGTTCGGACATCTTGAAAGAATGAAAGATGAACGACTGACCAAACAAGTGTATAAAGGTAAAGTAAATGGCAGAATGCCCAGAGGTAGACCGCTGAAAGAATCGTTAGAATCTGTAAATGAGACATTGATCCGAAGAGACATAAGAAGCCATAGAAACACAAGAGCTTGCATGAAGAAATGCATGGACGTGGAGGAAGCTCGAGTAGTATGCTAGGACAGAAAAGTGTGCCGACAAATAGTTTGTAAACAGAGTGACAATAGAATGAATGACATAACAACTTTGTGAGGCTCCTTACTTGGGGAGATCGCTAGAGAGATTGATCAGCAGCCTGGGTCGGAGCAGTGTTGTGGAATGAATATGTTATTTAAATGAATAACACGAGAATTCCAGATCAATCTAAAACATCTATACCTAACACCTATATACCTATCTACCTTATACCCATATACCAACCTACTTTATACCTATATACCTATTTAATATTTTCCAACCGAGCAAGTCACGCCTACCCCGAAAGGGAAATGGCTTCATGGTATAATAATAATAATAACTCCCATCAGTCAGTGTTATGGGGTCCCAAAAAAACCCATAAGTGAAAAATTGGGTTTCGCGAGGCTTGGGCGCTAATTCTGATTTTTTGTAGTCTTTCAAATACAAATTGTTTCTAATGCATAGGATACTACTTTTTACTGGTAATGAGATGTTTACATACATTGTTTATTCACTTTCTCTCTGAAAGAGGGAGGTTTTTCGTGACCTAAATTTTCAAATCTACTTTTTTTACATATTTCGATATAAGTCGACCCCAGGAGCTTAAAATTTATTTGACAATGTCTGCGCGCGCGCGTGTGTGTGTGTGCGTATGTTACTTTTTTCTGTTCACCTTATCTCGAAAAGTAAAAGAGCTATGATCATGAAATTCGAAAAAAGTTGTAGCTCTAATTGATATCCAGATCTGATAGGATTTTGAGGTGGATTAGCCACTTGGAAGTAGTTTTTTTTAGTTTAGAGATTTCAAACAAAGAATTTTACCTTGATTTTAAGAGAAAAACTTTTTTGATACTCAAAAAACAACAATACTATATGTAGTGTATTTGTTCGCGTCTTCAAGATGCATCGATCCATCTATTGTTAAATCTTTTACGATCGATTTATGAAATTTCAAAAAGTTGGGTTTATTCTGTTGATATGAGAAAAACTTTTTGGATATTTAAATTACAACAATACAATCTAGTTTATTTAATCGCATCTTTGAGACATATCGATCAACTTATTGTTTATATGAGAAAAACTTTGTCTTATGTTAGGAATACTACCGTACTGTATCTGACATGTTTGTTTCCGTCTTTGAGACGCGTCGAATAATCAATTGACGTACTTCCCATCAATAACCTATCAATATCGTTTTTAATTTTTGTTAACAAAATTAGTTACCTTGTTTTGATAAAAGGATTTTTTTATGCTGGGAATATAACAGTACGATATTTGATGTAATTGTGCTCGTCTTTGAGACGCGTGGATCGATCTATGAACGAACTTTCAATCACAATTCTTGAATAATTAATGATGAATTAGAAAGTTAAAAAAGTTACATTGTTTGTATGAAGAAAAGTTCCATATCAATTTGAAATATAACACTACCGTAAGTTAGGAAATTGTAAAAGAAAACATCGATTAACATTTTGATGGGCTATCTGAATTTCTGAATATAAGAATTTCGGTTAAGACGCAGAAACATCAGCTTGAATTTCAGAGTGTTTATAAGGATTGCAAGATATTTTAAATGTTTTCAATAATTTTAAAAGCTCAAAAAAATTATTAGACATTTCAAATGATTTAAATGGAATTCAACAACGTTTATAGGAATTCACGGGCTTTCAAACATTTTTAAGTAATCATGACTTAACATTTTTTTTAATGTTTTCAAAATATTTTGAATTATTTTTGATTATTTTAAGGTTTTAAAAGATTCATAGATTGGTCAATCCCTCATTTAATACTAAGGCATAAGTATTACAAAGTCAGCAAATATTATATATCTGTATAGTTTTTAAAAGGATTGATGGCCATATTTTAAGAATAAGAACTTATAAGTGAAGTGCTTCATTGATTAGAAATGTGTATTTTTTACAAAATTAGTTATTTTCAGTGCTATACAACGTTGTATTTAAAATATGGAAACATTCAGTAATCGCGCGCGTAGCGCGAGTGTTTGTTTGATAGTATCTAAAAAAAAGTGGTATGATATCTTTGGAAAATCTCGCAATTATTATTGTTGAAAATGTTGCTAAAAATTCTACAAATATTCAAAAGAAAAATTCCAAATTTTGTTCAATGTGATGAAGAATAATATTTGAAAGAAGAATGACCAACTTTTACTGGATTTAAGGAAAAAATTACAAAAAGATAAGTTTTTATTATAGATTGAAATTTGAGCTTGCTTGATTTTGTTCTCATCAGATACTTCAAACCGATTAAGAGTTAAATAAACTCTGAAGATTGTTGAATTAAGGTGCTAATTAAAGTTAAAAAAATGTATTATATATTTTTTTAAAGGTGCAATGAATTCTCAGAAATATTAAAGATAAACAAATGTTAATAATTCCTTAATAATTAACTTCAAATTCAATTCTGCTTTTTAATACTTATTAGCATAACATACAAATATTCCTTATTAGATTCCAATTAAAATGTCCGTGCGAAGAGGAGTCCTAAGTGGCCTCGAAACATGTTGGATCCTGCTAGTATAAAAAAGACGGATTAATAATAAAGAAATGAGAGAGAGCCGTTTTATAATATAATTTTAAAACATATTTAGCTTATTTTAACTCCTTTTGTGCAATTATTTGACAGAAATTGATTTTCTTGAGTATTTGTTTTTAAAAACAGTTTTTTAAAGAACATACTTCTTTTTGAGCCTTCTTGTGCAATTTTTTGCCAAATATGATTTTTTTAAGTTTATGTTTAGTTGAAAAATGTATTTTCATGTAGTTTATAGTCTTTATTGGGAACTCGGCTGAGTTTTAAGCAGCCAGTAACTATTCCTGGGTGTGCTGCGTTAGAAACCTATCTGTTTTAGTAAATAAATCCCCATAATTTAATGTTTAAAACTAAGTGTGCATATGCGCATATATGATATGCGCCGATCATTCGTTGCAAGTATAGTACTGATTCCTGTTCTGGACTGGACTCTCTGTACAGTGCGCTAGAGGTTTCAGGCCCTCGACGAACTATAAACTCTTTAGTTGCCTAAAGAAGTTAATACCGCGATTACATTTCAATTCTGAATTTTTCTACAACGTCAGTTCAGTAATGAATACCTCAATTACCAGCATTAAAGATCCAATTTTTCACATCCATTTTTGCCGTGTGGATCACGGTTCTCTATAAACATAAAAATGAGAGTAATAATCTTCAAATGCATCACAAATATGAAGTACAGCGTCTGAGACAATTTGTAAAGGATTTATACAACTATGCATGAACATTTGATTGTAGAATGTAAAGTCATCCTGAATATGCTATACATCCCTCAATAGAGAAAAAACGTCTACAATGGGGTACTATATACTTTGCAATCAAGAAGGCGTCACGCAACGTCCCGAGGATATTGCAACATATTCTATGTGTATAAGCAGCACCATTAACATTTTTGTTAAGTCTATAAGTACCCGCACTGAAACGAGGCCGATGCCATTCTGGGATAATAGTCATTGGAATATACGATTAATTTTTCGAAACCCTTATTATCGGTTACAGGGTGTGCTCTCTACACCTACGAAGCCGCCATAGCAAAATCTACAATTACCCAATTTTGTTCCAATAAAGTATCGTGATAATTTAAAATTTATTTAATTAATTATTAATTATTATTTATTAATTTAAAATTTATAGTTAAAACTCAAAAAGTTGCTCTCGCGACAAAAGGATGATCCCGTGTGGAAAAATATCATGGCATTCTGATGTCAGGTCTGGCCCAGGTCTGGCTTTATCAAGACTGTCTAGTCTGGAATTTGTGGGTTTCTCTTGAATTTTCAACCTTTTTGCAATTTTTCACTTGCCCTGAGATCATTATTATTCAGATTAAAAAAAAATTGTTTCAACAATATATTATTTTTATAACATCTTCTTTTAGAGTAATGCTAGAAAGTTGTGGTTTTTTCTGAAATTTTTTATGACTTTTTAATAATAAGTAAGCCTCAAACAGACTCATTTGTAAAATAGTATTCTTTTTTTTCTGGATAAAATATTTTTAGTTTTTGCTATTGTTTTAAAAATATTAATTTAAGATAACGTCTATCTTACGATGAAGATGAAAACAATGAACGGAATAATTTTATTGCAGTTTATTGCAAAGCCTGAAATAAAAAATTTGAACGCCAAACTTTTTACTATTAGCCCTCTCCCCTCCCATTTCATGGAGAACCCAAGTTTTCCTCAATGATAAATATATATTTATAAAGAGGTTAAGAAAGACAAAATCGAATGATTAATTGCTATAAAGTCTAGTGTGAAATAAGAGGTAAATGAATAATTTTAAAGTTTTTATGTTAATTGATTATACCATTTCGGCAAATAACTGAGACTCTGAATCTACGAGTGCATCTCATCAAAGTCTCTCAGTAACTACTTGAAGTAAAAGTTACATTCAATATGTTCCATATATAAAATTCAAAGAATATTTTAAATATCTGTTTTTATTTCAGAAAAAATATCCACAAAAGGAATAGATTGTTTAACTCTTTATTGTTTATATATTACTTGTTCAAAAGTAAAAAGCCAAAGAAATGTTAAAAATCTAAGAAAAAACTCACACATTTCTAGAATCACTCTAAGAGAAAATAGTTATAAACAAAAATGATACAATGGTCAAAATAATACCCACAAAAATATTCTGAGTCTGAAAAATAAAAGATCTAAAAAATAAATATCTTAAAATTAGAAAGTTTTCGAAATTGAAGACATCTTTCAATTGAAATTTTCCCTAAATTTGAAAATTGTAGAAAAATTGAGAGAAATAAACAAGAAGAAAAAAATAAATACAAGATTCGCAGGGAAGGGGACACATAAGCTGTGATTGGTGGAAAATTCGACCCCTCTGACGTCAAAGGGGCCCTCCAATCGACATCGTGATAGAAAATTCACATTCCAACATTAAATTAAAAATAGTAAACAACACGTAAAAAATATTTTGTAGGCGTTTTTAAAATTAGAATTTTATAAACTATAAGATCCATTAATTGGAAAAGTGATATCTGACTTTGGCAACAACCCTATTATGGACTATCGGTTTGTAAAATTTTTAATCAGTCTCATAAATGTAATCATTTCAATCAGTCACCATTGAGCTACCATTGATTCAGGAAAATTTCGTTCAATTATTTTTCTTTTTTTTTTAAATCGGAACAATCTCGCCCAGCAAACAAGAACTGACTGAATGAAAATTATTTGAATCGGAGAATTTGAGAATGCCGATTAACGCGAATTTAAATCATTTAGATAGGCCATCAAAGCAGGGACTCGAACTATGGTCAGGAGTAGATAGCTAATAATGCTAATAGTGCTAATAATGCAAAACTGCACGTCAAGATGTAGGTATGAAATTGTATCTTTCAGATTGTGGTGGGTTAGAATGAAAGTGGGAATTAGAAGACTATTTATTATAACGTGTTACGCCCCAGTTGGTGGTGAAAGGAATGAGGTAAAAGATGCCTTCTGCGGGATCCTTTAAGTGATACTATCGGCACTTGCGATCATGAGGAAAGAATCATTCTACAAACTAGGAGACATGAATGCATGGGTTGGAGTCCAACGCGAGGGTATATAAAGGGTGGTCGGTAATTTTGGAGATCCAAAAACAAATGGCAACGGAGGAAACTTGGTTAGCTTATGCTTGGAAAAGGGATTGTTTATTACACATACTTAGTTTAAGCACAAGGTACACTTGATGCAGAGGCGATAGCCACAGTATGATTGACTTCTTTATTACAGATGAGAGACTGAGAGAGCTAGTAAGAGATACAAGGGTAAAGAGAGGTTCTTGATGCGAAAAGGATCATCTCTTAGTTTCTAAAATTAACTTATAGGTCAAGGGTAGAGAAGAAAGAGAACCAAAAATGACTGGTGATGTGTGGTGTAATGATTAAATCCGCGCAGCCGTTAACGAAAAGAAGCAAGCATATTTAAGAAAGTTGAATATAACAGGCGGTAGCGATAGAGAATTAGACTAGAAAATGATTATAGGGACAAAAACAGAAAAGTAAAAATACTAATTAAAGAAAGCAAAGATAAAATAAAAGCAGAAGAAGAGAAGAAAATGGAAAATACTTTTAGCAAGTTCGGAAGGACAATAAGAAAGGTAGTAGTAGGACAGAGTTATTTGGCATTAGAAATAAAAAGGGTGAAATATTATATGATATAGACATATGTCCAATCCCAGGTAAACTAATTCTTTCAACTGAGCTGTCTGACGTATCGTATCGCAGTTGTGCTGCCCTGTAGCTTAACCTTCCAATAATTCCTTAAAATAGTCTCTCAAACCGTCTAGTCTAGTATACCCACATTAAAAACGAATACTTTAAGTTATATTCGTCTCAATTTCAAATTTGGCTTGGAATAAGCAAGCAACTAAATTTAAGTATACACACGATCTTGAATAAAGCACTTACTTATCTTAAGTAAGAAATAAGCATTTCTTGACTGAAAGAAAGTCAACAGTGCACCTAACTTTCAATATACAGTTCTGAAAGTAAGTTGAAGGCAACCTGAAATAATATGTAAGGCTTTCGTTACCTAAAATTAAGAAGTACGCCTTACTGAATTTCAGGTTGAGTCTGCCTTAATCGTGCTGGGACATGTGCATGACGCGGTCTCAGTATTCTGCGCTCCGTTTATCTATAATCTAGGCCGCGTTTCAAGAGACGCTTTGTCGTAAGTCTCGAAAATGCTTGAACACAAGCATAATTGTATGTGTATCTTAAACTGTATTCAGTTAAAAAGTTACTCGTGAACTGTCTATGGACAACTGAGTGACTGTTTCGATATTAGGCATAGTATTAGACAAGGATGCGTTATGTCCTCTTGGCTGTTTATTAAATTCATAGCTAAGTGCCTGAGAATGGCATTCCTCGTCGAAGAAGGTGTAGATCTTGGGACTGGAAGATGCGTGGGTATAGTGTTTGCAAATGATGAGGTTGTTGTAGCTTGCAGAGTATGTTGCGCAGACTGAATACTAGGATGAAGAACATGGGTCTTAAAATTAACGTAAATGAAACAAAAATGATAGTGTTTGAAGAAAAGAGTGAGAAAACAATATGAAACATTACCTTAGATGATGAGAGGATAGAATAAGTTGATAAGTGTGTGTATCCTGGTAGTTTATTTATTAATTATGGAAAAATTAATGGAGAGTTAGCCAGGTGTATAAGCGAGAGTAGAAAGATTTTTGGCAGGGTAGGAGCCATTGACAGAAGTAAAAATATAACAAATAAAGCTAAAATTGCGATGTATAATTTTATACTTGCACCCACTGTGCTATGCGGTAGCAAGACCTAGATCTGCCCAGAACAGGATAAGAGTAAAATTAACGTGGTTGGCATGCACACAGAGATACCGTGGGATCATTTTTTTGCAGTTCATTCGTTATGTTAACGAAGTAAGATTTTTTTCTCGAAATTAGAATACTTCAAGAGTGAAACCGTAACATGAACATAGCTGCATTCTCATTCTGCGGTACGTCTCATTTTTGTTGCATTCAAAAAACAACACCGGATCGGCATATTTTTAAGGATCGTTGTTTTTCTGAATCTGCGCAATACCTGCGCAATGTATGCATTAAAGCGCTAATGGATAAAGGCAGTAATGAGAGAATCCTCAAAGAACATGATGTACAGGAGACACAGTTTGATAAGTGTGGACAAAAATTTGTTCGATGGTTGGGGCATGTTGAGAGAATAAAAGATGAATGACTGACGGAACAAGTATATCAAGGTAAAGTAAATGGTAGCGTACCCATAGGCAGACCTAGGAAAGAATGATTAGAATGTGTGAATAAGACTCAAATTCGAAAAGATATAAAAAGCCATAGAAATACAATATCTTGCATGAGGAAATGCATGGATGTAATTGGGGAAGATGTATTCCAGGACAGAAATGTGTCGATAAATAGTTTATAAAAAATGCATGATGAAGAGTTTCAGGGGAGTGAGTGACGCTTGTGAGTGGCGCCTAAAATGAAAAACCTTGGATAATAATGGGCCCGAATGTAGAGCTTCACATTATGACTTTGTGAAGCTCTTCCTCCGGGGTGCTTGCTAAAGAGATTGATCAGCAACGAGGGTCGGAGCAGTTTTGCGGGACGAACGTGTTATTTAAATAAACAACACGGTAATTCTAGATTAATCTATAAAATTACATCCCCCGCTTATACCGCCTCTAACAAATAAAAAATGTACTACGTATATGCTGCCTAAAAACCCAGACGCATGTAATCCATCTGCATTTCGACCGATAGCCTGTCTTCCAACAATCTATAAATGCCTTACAGCTATCATAGCAGATAAAGTATATTCTAACTGCGACGACAATTACATCCTTACAGAAGAACAAAAAATATGTTTTAAACACTCGCGTGACAGTAAAGGCGGAGTCACCATAGACGCTGTTGCCATGAGGCAAGCTCGTAAACATAAAAAAAAAATTGCACATGACATACACTGACTACAAGCAAGCCTTTCCTTCCGTACCACATGACTATTTGCTTGAAATCTTGCAAATTTCCGCAATCTCCTCACACATCATCGACCTTCTAAGTCGTGCGATGATGCTTTGGGGTACAAGAATCAAGTATTTTGATCATAGACAATCAAGGATAACTAGATCAGTACGCATAATATGGGCATCTTTCAAGTGCTTTATGGTACTATTTAGCGTTGAACCCATTGAGCAAAACACTAAAGAGCATGTCTCATGGGTTCAGAATACGTGATAATGAGGATGGTCATCAAGTGACCCATCTTCTATATGGATGACCTGACGCTATACGCTAGTTCAGACCAGAAACTGCAGCAAGTGAGCGATGTCACAAAGCAGTTTTCCAATGATATCCACCTTGGTATTCTCAAGACTCAGATTGGTTCTGACCAAGGCAATCAACACCTATGCCATCCCTGTCCTCACATACTCCTTTGGGGCGTTGTAGATGTCAAGAAACTTCGTGCAAGTCACAAGTTATACAGTTTTGACTACACGCCCTTGAATTTGTCCTCAGAGGTGGCCTTAAATATCAGGGCAGAAGCCATAGAGGAATTAGTAACGCAATGGAGACGAAAAGCCATCCACGGCGAACACCCCAAAACGTCAGATCAACATGAAGTGCATAGTGAGACATCCAATATTTTGGCTCAAAAAGGGCGTCCTGTTTTCAGAAACGGAAGGATTCGTCATTGCAATTAAGGACAAGATTATCAGCACTAAAAACTATCGGAAACTCGTGTTACATCAAGACGTGCTTGACCACTGCCGATTAAGTGGAGAAGTGGAGATACCAACGAATCCACCGATTACGTTATTGATGGTCGTCGCGTAATGGCTCAGAGATAATATATGCACAGACATAATTATGTGGTGGGCATTATACATCAACAACTTGCCCTAAACCTAGGACTCTTAAGCGAATGTATGCCTTTCTATAGATAAATTCCCACGCTTATTTTAGAAAACGAAGATTACATCTAATATTGAGATGTTACTATCCAGACGGATCATTATATCCCAGCCAATCGACCCGACATTGTGATGCATGAGAAAAAAGGTGGGAAAGTCTACATCATCGACATTGCTTGTTTACTTAACCGGAATTTTCAGGCAACCTATACAACCAAGATCCATAAGTATAGCGAGTTAAGACAAGAAGTAAAGACAATATGGAGGCATGTGAAGCATGCACCTATTCATCCTATTGTGATTTCGGCTACAGGTAATGTGAATGCAAGATGCACTGAACATCTTGAACATTTCAGGAGTCAGTAGGGTTAGGGTACTGGCAGGATCTCAGAAGGCGGTTTTATTAAGCACCTGTCGCATTGTAAGACTGGAATCAGGCGACTAAAAACCTATTAAGTGGCAGATGGTAGCTCTAAGAAAGCATCCAGAGGCGACTATTGTCACCTTCAACGCTTGCCTTAGTCCGAATCTCGTTTTTTCAGTTTTTTTGAAAATCGAAACGACATTTACTGGATGAGTTGCCTGAAATTAGTAATCATTAGAATCGGGATGGGTAACCATCTGCGGCGTACGACTAGGCTGTGTATTCGCTGCGTTTTAACTATTGTCGAGCGGGAGATTTGAGGTTTTCTGCAGCTTTCGTTTCCCCTAGTCAAATATCCAGGCAAATGCAGTACTTCTAATAAAGGCGGATGCAGCTACGGGTTATCACCGGTTATGGTTGAATTAGACAGTGGTTCTAAACTCACCTTAGTAAAAGAACTACTTGTGCTTAAGGACTTAAATGATACTTTAGTAGCGAGGATGACCCGCGTACAGACCTCTATTTCACCGGGTTTAAAAAAAAAAGGCAAAGTACAATTGGCTTTTAACCGCAATGTTACAGGACTTTAATGGATCAACCAAATGAACCAATAATAATAATAATGGTGACTGATTGAATTGAATAAATTTATGAGACCGATTAAAACTTTGACATTTTTCGACAGACTGCCATTCTCGTTCATTCTTTAGTTCTCCGATTCAAACATTTTCCATTCAATCGATTCTTTTTTCCTAGGTTAATAGCTTTAAAAAAATGTTGGTCTAGAAAAGTTCTGATAATATTAAATAAGAGCTGATTTTGTCCTAATAAGCAGAAAGTGCGACTTGAGGAATGAGATCGCACTCTAATGGAGGTACAGATTAGAGAGTCTTTCATCATAAAATTGTGTGTGGATGTACAATTATAAATCGAGTGCTGGAAGATACGGCTCAATCGACAGCTATGAATGGTCGCGATAAATGGTATTGGTACTACTTCGATAGGCGATTGAACCCATTTCTATGGCGTGGGAGTGCCGTACGAAGCTCTACGACGGAAAAGGAACATCCTGTGCCTTGTCAACTGTCATTTGACAGTATACTGGGTACTTGATCAAATGCAAAATGCAAAGCTGTTAAAACCCCACCCATTGTCCAAAATAATGTGCAATAATATAAGAAAAGATTGATGAGCAAATAATTGGACTCTACTCGTACCAAATTACAAATCTTTCATTAAATTCAAGTATTTCACTGTGCAAATGAAAAAGTTCACAGCGATTCAGTAATTCAGTTTTAGGTAAAAAAGAGGATTTAATTAATTATTAAAAACTTTTTATATATAATATGCGTATCTCGCGAACATTGAACGAAATTGCCTTCTAACAGTAGCGCCGATAAAATACACCAGCAAAAAATTCAAGAAGATCAAATATTGCAAAACAGTTAACGAAAATTGGAAAATTCTTATGTTTCAATTTTTTAAAATGTATATTTAGCAGCAGATAGATTTTGATTTACTGTTCTTATCATTTTTTTTCTAATGTATTTTTATCAGTACAGAATACTGAGTTAAGTATTTTGCTAAGTAAGCTGGAAATAAATAATTTGAAAACCCCAAAAATTACTATTTTTAAAAACCTACTTTCTCTGTTTGTGCCCCTTAGACATTTAAATGTTTATCTCATGTATTTTTTATCAGTTAAAAGTTCTTAGATGTTTAAATGTCAGCTAAAAAAATGTTATAATGTAAAAAAGAAATTGAAAAAAATTCTTAGGGGTCTTTCACTAAATACGTGATACGTTCAGGGGGGGGGGGTGTCGAAGTATCATTCTTCATGTTTAAAAGAATGGAAAAAAACATCACGAAGGGGGGGGGGGTGTAAAAGTCCCTGCAGAATGTATCACGTATTATGTGAATGTTCCCAATTTTTCAAATATGCAGTTTGCTAACATGTTATATCAAGTCATATAACAGTCAACTTCAAATTAATTATACTTTATAGGAGGGTCCTAATATACGCTCCTTTCTTGCAAATTATTTTCGATTTCAAAAATTTTGTTTTTAGAACAACAACTCACATATTGTTTTCCCATACCATTTTACGTATTTTCTTACCATTCATCTTTTATAACACTTTTATTATTTGGTTGAATATTTCATTATTTTGTTGAAAATTCAATAATTTTACTAAAAAAAGTAATTCTTTTCGGTTGAAAATTTAACTATTGAACTGTTTTCGTAGAAAATTTATCTATTTGGTTGAAAATTAATTTTGTTGTTGCGTAAATTCATTATTTCGGGTTGAGATTTTCGTTTCATTTTTCGTTGCAATTTAACCTTTTTTGGTTGTTAAAATTCATATTTTCGGGTTTAAAATTTTAATGCTTTTTAGAAAATTCGTCTTTTTAGCTTGAAAATTCAACAATTTAGTTGACTTTTTTTTCATGCTTGACTGAGAGATCTTTTTTGCTTGGAAAATCAACGGATAAAGTTCCGAAAAGCGCTTACCTCCGATTAATCTGAAACTCCGTATACCTATGTATTTTGACGCGCTGATCACGAATATGATAGTGAAAATATCCGCAAATTTTATTTTCAAGGTCAAAACCCCAAAAAACTAAAAATTTCATGTTTTTCCGTTTATTTCAGTAAATAAAAAAAATTTACAAAAAAGTTTCAAACAAAAGTTGTAGATCTTTTAAAAATACATATTTTATGTCGAATATGTTTTTACCCTACGACTTATAGTTTTCGAGAAAATAGACGATAAATATGAAAAATCACAGAAATACTGCAAAATGTTCAGCGGTGAGTAAGAAGGCATTAATGCTAAAACAAATGGGTTGATGGCAAAAGATATGTTTCCTCGAAACATTAGGGAACAAAGAGGGATGGTATGCGTCCTAGGTTATTTCTGTGGCCAGTCACAGGGGTGCCTCCCCCCCCCCCCATAAGACGTTGGAAGGGGGTCGTGTGTAAACTAAGTTATTTCTCTGACCAGTCACAGGGGTGCCTTCCCGCCCCACATGACACGTGGGAAAGGGGGTCGTGTGTGACCTAAATTATTTCTGTGGCCAGTCATAGGGGTGCCTTCCCGCCCCCCATGAGACGTTGGAAAGGGGGTCGTGTGTAACCTAAGTTATTTCTGTGGCCAGTCACAGGGGTGCCTTCCCGCCCCACATGACGCGTTGGAAAGGGGGTCATGTGTAACTTAAGTTATTCCTGTGACCAGTAACAGGGGTGTTTCCCGCCCCCCGTGAGACTTTGGAAAGGGGGTCGTGTGTAACCTAAGTTATTTCTGTGGCCAGTCGTAGGAGTGCCTTCCGCCCCCCCCCCATGACGCGTTGAAAAGGTGGTCATGTGTAACCTAAGTTATTTCTTTGGCCAGTCATAGGGGTACATTCCCGCCCCCCCCCCTAAAACGCTGGAATGGGCGCCGTGTGTGACCTAAGCAATTCTACACTTCGTACCGACATTTCCCTTCTTTTCTCTAAAACGGTCAGTCGTAGGGTGAAAATATATCAGAAACAAAATATGTATTTTTGAAAGATCTACAACTTTTGTTCGAAGCTTTTTTGTAAATTTTCATTATTTACTGAAATAAACGGAAAAACATGAAATTTTTAGCGTTTTTTGGGGTTTTGACCTTGAAAATCAAATTTGCGGGTATTTTCACTATCATATTCGTGATCAGCACATCAAAATACATGGGTATACGGAGTTTTAAATTAATCGGAGGTAAGCGCTTTTCGGAACTCCACCCAAATCAACTATTTACTACTATATTCTACCATATATTTTCGATTGAAAATTCATATTTTTTGATCAGCCATTTTATCATTTTATTTAAAATTCAACAATTTTGTTGGAAAGACATTTTTTGATTGAAAATGTAACCATTTTCGTAGAAAATATAACTATTTCGTTAAAAATAAACACTTTTATTGAAAATTCATTTTTTTTCCAGGAATTTCGTCTTTTTGGTATACAAATTCAACCAAGTCCTATTTGGTTTAATATTCAACGTTTATTGTTGGAAATCCGTCTTTTTGCTTTGAAAATTCATCTCATTTGGTAAAAATTCTCCTTTTTGTTTGAAAGATCAACGGCTTAAAATTTTTAAAATCATCTCCTCCTGATTATTGAAATAAAAAATGATATTTTTACTCTATAAACTAAATGCAGAAGAGTTAAATATAATATTTTTGAATATGCTCCTACTCAGCTATTGCCTTTCAACCAAATTTTAATTTACAGCAGGCAGTTTTTGTACACATTTTACAGAAAATTTCCATAAGCCGATATAAAATTATTGAAAATTCAATATTGAGCAGGAATAAGACCACCCTGGCGGACCGGCCGAACGCAAACATTACGCTACAGCGTAACGGTAAAGTAATGGTAAAGTAATGCTAAAGTAATATGGCATTATAATTAATAAAGGAAACAAAATTAATATGTAAATTGTTGCAATTATGATAAAACGTTAAAATTTACATTAAATGGTCATGCCGTAATTGCAACAAGTTGCTTTCTCAGCGTTAAAAAATAAAAAAACAAAGTGGCTGTCATTCAAGTCGGGTCCCTGCAGACTGGCAACCCACTTAAAGCCACGTTAGCAGGTTGCCATTATGCAGGGGCCCGACTGCAATGACGGTCACTATGTTTTTTTATTTTTTAATGCTGCAAAAGCAACTTGTTGCAATTGCGGCATGACCGTTGAACGTGAATTTCAACGTTTTATTATAATTGCAACAGTTTACATATTAATTTTGTTTCCTTTATTAATTATAATGCCATATTACTTTACCATTACTTTAGCATTACTTTACCGTTACGCTGTAGCGTAATGTTTGCGTTCGGCCGGTCCGCCAGGGCAGGCATAAGCTGATAATATTTTTTATTCTTCATATAGATTATAATTAATCATAATAAAAATAATATAATGTCTTCAATGATATTTCAGAATTATTATCATTGTCTCAAGAAATTTTTACCGACAAAGATATTTTATTTATTGTATTATTTATTTTATTTAAATATCTTTGGCACCGAGAAATGATCACGAAATTACCAACCGAGTGTTAACGATTACTGCGCCATCTACCGAATCTATATAAAATCACCATATAAAATCACATAACCTGCCAATTTTGAAGAGATAACCTCAAAAGTTGGATCGCTGAATTGCTCCGATTTCGTTCAGTTCTGCTTCTTTTTGGAAACAATTTAAACCGATATTCGGAGGTATCTACAATCAAGCATGATTGGAAGACTAGCATCTACTCTTTTCAATGCTATTCCGTAAGTTAAATCCTTAAAATAACATTCAATTCTTAAACAAATTTTGAAGTGATAGAATTCTTGAGTGGAATTTTTTATTCTAGCTCTTATTTTACAGGCCTCTATAAGCCTTTTTAATTAAAAACTGAATGATTGAACAGGGTGTCTGCCCTACCTGGAAAACCCTGGAATTTCCAGGAAATTTGTATACACCTGGTAAAGCCTGAAAATGTCAGGGAATTTTTGTTTATAAAGTCGGAATATTTTCGAGACCGTGCTTAATTTTTTTTTAATTGCATGATAAAATTAAATAAAAATGATTCTACATTTGTGAAAGTAGCTTTATATTACTTTATTTAACTTGATTGAAAATTCATCTTTTTGCTTAAAAATTCAAAAGTTTATTTACATTTTTTCCTCTCTCCTAACTGAAAAATGTTTCTTAGTTGGAAATTCAACTCATGTTGAGTCGTATTTTTTGGTTGAATATAAATTTTGTTGATTAAAAATTAAACTCTTTTGGTTGAAACATAAATTCCTGCATTTTTCGTTCAGATTTCATCTTTTTTGCAAACAAAATTTAAATATTTAGTTGAAAGTTACTCTTAAAAATTAATCTTTTTGGTAGAAGAATCCTCATTTGAATTGAAAATTCATCTCTTTGGTTGAAAAATGAGCTATTTTGTTGAAAATTCGTATTTTCTTCGGCTGAAATTTTATTTTTGTACTGAAAACTTAAATGCTCCAGTTGAAACTTTAAATATGTGGTTGAAAATTCGTTGTTTTTTTGTTGTTGTTGGAAATTAATTTTTTTGAACTGTAAATGTATCTATTCCAGTTGAAGAATCCAAAATTTTAGTTAAAAATTCACCTCTTTGGTTGAAGATTAATATTTTGTCTAAAAATTTAACTATTCAATTTTTAATGGAAAAATTATCTTAGTTGAAAATTCGTCTTTTTTGGTAGAAATTAATCTTCTTGGTTGAAAATTAATCTTTTTGGTCGAAAATTCAATTATTCAAGTTAAGAGTCAGCAGTTTAGTTGAAAATTCATCTTTTCGGTTTAAATATTAAAAATCCCAGCTGAAGATTCATCATTTTAGTTACAAATTAATCACTTTATTTGAAAATGTAACTATTTTATCTAATTATTTTTTTTGCTGAAAATTTAACTATTCAATTTTTGGTTGATAATTTATCTTTTTTAGTTGAAAATTCATGTATTTTGTTGAAAATTTGTCTTTTTTTGTAGAAATTAATCTTGTTTAAAAATCCATATTTTTGGTTTAAAATGCAACTATTCCTATTGAAAATGTAATATTTTCAGTTCATAAGATAGAAATTTGAAACGTGTTGAAGTTGAATTCAATATAGTATCCACATTAAATTTACCTAAATAAGCACGAAATTTTAAGCATAAGAAGATAATATAAAAATGTGTTAAAATTTATTATTATTCCAATTCACGGACTTCAGAGACAAATTCAAGAAATAGTTAGAAATATTTTAATGGCTCCGTAGTATGAAAAATTGTACCTGAAAAACTTGAAATACCTGCAAAAAAACCTGGAATTATCAGGGAATTTTTTCCAGGATTTGAGTAGACACCCTGATGAATCAAATCAATGAGACTAAAAAAATTGATATTATTTCCTCAGATCTTTTGTGGGGAAACAAATGTGTCCGGCTCTGAACGCCGCACCTTCATTATCAAATCAATTAGTGAACGGAGGTTGCAATTTAACTACGATTAGAACCAATATTAGATACTTTTTTCCACGTCCGAACGAAGTCAAGAGAATCAGAAAACACGGATGGCATGCGAGAATGGCAACTCTAGGAGGAAGAAAAGTTATTATGAGAAGAATTTTAAAGGGTCGCCATGTCTTGGCTCATTAAATTTTAATTTATATTATCGTTTATTTCAAATAAAAGTAAAGTAATCACTGTTGTATGAATTGTGTGTTAACTTCCGTCTATTCTACGGTCTGCTAAATTCTGAAGTTTAAAACAAGGGTTGATATAAGACCTAGATCTTCGGAAAATATCCAGCTGTAAGTCATGGAATTTTGGGAAGGTAAAGTTCCTATTTCAAAGAATTAACCATTATTTTAGTGCTTTAAGACGATTTTTTATTTCTGTATTCATACGAATTAATTTTTTACTAATACAAATTAGACCAAAGAGGTCGGCAAGCGTCCTCGAGGAAGGGTTTCATAGGCAATTTCATAGGATTTGACAGTAATTTGTATGGTTTTAAAGTTTTATTTTTTATATTTAGTTAGCGATTTTTATTTATTATCGCAATTCTACATCCCGAGAGCTTGAATTTAAGCCATCTTCGAGGGAAAGCGGACTAAAACAAAATCTTCCAGCATAGGGGTCTGAAAACCCAAATTTCCACATATTCTTATTTTTTAACCAGTAATATAAAAAATAAGAATATAATATAACCAGGGTGGTCGCTGAATCACGAATTTCAATTTCGGGAAATGACAGTGAATTTTAACAATTTTTGGAAGAAAAATCTATCCAATCACGTACATTTTTTGTTTAAAGAATTTTCAAATGCGTTTGAAATTGAAATTTTTTGATAAACGTTCTTAGTTGATAATAAAAGTCAATATAAATTAATTAATGATATTTAAAATTGAACTGCACTTGAGCAATTAAAAATTTAGAATAATTTATTTTATAATACGATTCTGAATCCGTTCAGAGTTGAAGAATTTACTGATTTTAACGTTAAAAATTGAACGTTACAATTCGGAAGCGTTAGTTGTTAAACCAATTAATCATCCGACTGGAACTTTAGAAACTATTTTCACTATAAAATAAAAAAAAGTGGAGTTTCACTATTTTCAAATTTAAAATAACTTTAAATTAATATATTAATAATAATTGAACGATTTTATTAAATTTAAAATTCTATTCAAATATTGTTTCAGTCTAAAATATTCCACTTCTAACCCATTACATTTTCAATTTCTTATTTCAGGAAAAGAATCATTATTTAATAAAAAATAAACAATTTTCAACTAAATTGTTTGAGCTAGGATCTTTGAACGTTACAATTTTGATTGATCTTCCTAAAAATTTTAAGAGAATATTTAAAAAGGATTTCAAAAAATTTCCAAAATTGTCAAAGTAGTTCTGGAAGATTTTAAAGCCATTTTTTATTTTACCGAATTTTGTTTTAAAGAGGGAAAATTGCGATCATTTTAAAAGATCTTCAAAAGTGTTGACAAAATATCAAAAATTATTAAAAATTTGAAAAGGTTTCTAAAAATTTTAAACAAAATGTAGATTCTTCAAAGATTTTTTATGATACATGCATGATTTCAGCCCTTTTCGACGCCTATGAAGCGGGGCTGAAGCTCTACTTTTTACTCCCTAGGAAGTGAAAAGTGACGTCAGAGAGGAATAATGAAAATTATGCGTCTATGAGCCTATGAGCTCGCATTTTATGATTATCAGCCCATGTAAAAACTGTGAGGAAATTTTAATTGCAGTTATTTATGGAAAGTTACCATATATACCTGTAAAATTATCATAAATGACAGAAAATTTTCATAAATTTATGGAAATTTTAAAAATTAATTTCGGGTACATATGGTAAGTTACCATACGTACCTGTGAAATTACCATAAATGACCAAAATTTTTAATAAATTTCCGGAAATTTATGAAAATTTTAAAAAATAAATCAAGGGTAAGTTATCGTATTAACCTATAAAATTACCATGAATGACCGAAATATTTAATAAATTTCCGGAAATTTTTAAAAATGAGTTTCGGGTAATTTATGGTAAGTTACTATATGTACCTGTAAAATTACCATGAATGACCGAAATTTTTCGAAAATTTATGGAAATTTTGAAAAATGAATTTAGGGTAAGTTACCATATTTACCTGTAAAATTACCATAAATGACCGAAATTTTCCATAAATTTCCGAAAATTTATGGAAATCTTTAAAAATGAATTTTGGGTGATCTGTGGTAAGTTACCATATTTACCTGTGAAATTACCATGAATTACCAAAATTTTTCATGAATTTCCGAAAATTCATGGAAATTTTTAAAAATGAATTTTGGGTAATTTATGTTAAGTTGCGATATTTACCTGTAAAATTACCATAATTTACGGGAAATTTTCATAAATTTCCGAAAATTTATGGAAATTTAAAAAAAAATTAATTTTGGGTAATTTATGGTAAGTTGTTATGAAAAATATCGTATGCGCCAAGGGGGAGAGGCAGTTTTTCTCCTATCTATGTATAAATCACAATTCAACATATAAGTATTGATTCTTTCTTCAATTTTTATAATTGAAAATGTGAAGGTGCATTTATATTTTGCAACTGAATCTTAATCTTTAAACTTTAGGATTTACAAAAGTTGAAAATTTTAAATGTTGCAGTTTAACTGCATTTAATTTGAAATTGTTCATCTTTTTGTCTTAAAATGCAACAATTCCAGTTGAAGATTCACCATTTTAGTTAAAAATGTATCTCTTTGGTTAAAAAATTATCCTTTCTACTTGAAAATTCAATTATATTTATTGAAGATTCATCATTTTCGACGAAACTGATCACTTTGGTTGAAAATGTAGCTATTTTCTTGAAAATTAGTTTTTTTTGGGTTGAAATTATTTTTTTTAACTGAAAATGGAACTAACTCTTCTAATTGAATATTCCATCATTTTAATTGAAAATTCATCTCTTTGGTTGAAAATTATTTTTTTTTGTCTAAAAATTTAACTATTCAATTTTTGGTTGAAAATTGATCTTTATTAGTTCTAAATTCAACTATTTTGTTGAAAATTTATTTTTCGGTTGAAAAATCGTTTTTTTTTTTGTGGCAAGTTAATCCTGCTTGATTAAAATTTCATTTTTTCTGTTGAAAATTAAATTATATGGTTGAAAGTTAAACTCTTTTGTTAGAAATTCATCTTTTTGGTTTAAAATTCATCTATTCTAGTTGAAGATCCATCATTCAAGTTGAAAATGGTGCTTTTTGTGTGGAGAATTAGTTTTTTTAAATGATAATTTGACTGTTCCATTTTTGGTTGAAAACTGATTTTTCTTAGTTCAAAGTTCATCTATTTGGTTGAAAATTTATCTTTTTTCATTGAAAATTCAATTATTTGGTTAAGAATGCATGTATTTTGTTAAGAAATCGTCTTCTTTGGTAGGAAATTGAACTATTTGGTTAAACATTCATCTATCTTCTTGAAAATGCAATATTTTGACTTGAAAAATTATATATTTTCATCGGTTTAAATTTAATTTAATATAGTACCCACATTAATTATGTTTTTAGTATTACTTAATTAATCGATGGTGCTAATATATTTAAGAATATCGTGCAATATAACTTGTCAAAGCTTTCTGAATTAAACGTACCAATTAAATCCCTATAAACTGAAAAAACGTTATAATAAACTCGCGAAATTGTCGATTGTTTTGAAAAATGCGAAATATTGTAATGGCTCCGTACTATGAAAAATGATACATGAAAAAAACTTGAGAAACTTGGAAAAAATCTGGAATTATTAGGGGATTTTTCCCCGGCTTTGAGTAGATACCCTGTTAACAGTGTAAACGACAGACGGACAGACGAACATCCGACAGTCGTTGAGAGGGTTCCCGGCGTAGCCTACGAAAGCCTGATAATGAATAATTTAAAATCCATTCATAGCCTTCAAATTAAAGCCTTCAGAATTATAAAATAAAGAGATTGAAATTTTAGTTGATTCACACTAAAAAATTGAAAACCTAATATTTTGTTATTCAAATTATATAAAATAAATAATTTATCATATTGTAAATGGAACAATTTTAAAATCAATGACTTTAAAATTAGACAGTTTGAAAATCCAGTTCAAAATGTAAATTTTAAAGTGGATAAATAGCCAATTTCAAACTTAAAATGTTTTAAACTGAAAATCTTCGATTGAAGCTTTCAAAGTATAAATATTATAGTTTTTTTTTTATAGAAGAATGTTAAATTCAAGATTTTCAAAATCAGGAAATATTAGTCCAAATATTTTTCCTCAAGTATACTACGGAGGCCTAAAAATAATATAATTATAATAATTCCAGGCTTTTCAGAAATTTTATATTAATATTAATAAGAATTGTTTAAAATTTATTAATTGTTGAAAAGCCCTCTACATTTCCATTAATTAATAATTTTACACGAAATTGTTGGTAACTTTAAATTCCTTCTAAATTATTGAACCTAATTCTATTAAATAACAGGAAATTTTCTTAAACTTCTTCCTTAAAACTTAAAAATTTATTGAGAAATTTGTACAGATTGCTTTTCTTGTCCTTCAGTACTAACGTTCTCCAGACTAGAATTACTCTCTCTGGGCAAATCGAAATTCAAGGCTTGACATGTCCACGCAAATTCAGATGTTAATGGAGCTTCGATAACCAGATCTTTGTTCTTTCCGAAATACCAGGAAAGTTCAATCCGCTTCAAGTGAATATGGACGGGGATGATATCCTGCATCTCCGTAGACACATTAAGGTGAGTTAAGAGCTTCTGATTCATTCTTGGAGGCTTGTCGACCGCGGTTACGAAGGGATTTACTTTCATCCAAGTTCCCATGATGTTCTGTATTCTCTGTGCATTAATTCTGTCACCTAGGATCGGGCTAAGAAGGTTAGTTGCTGCGAATAATCTGATCGCGTGCCACTTTGTTGTCGATGATTTGATTTCGATTAAGGCACTGAGATTATCTATCGAATTTGACAGAACGTTATACTCGACATTCAAGACCTTTATGTCGCCCCTTTTTTCTTCCATGTTGGACCATTTGTGATGAATGACTGGCTGTAATGATATTTTTAGTTAGAAAAATTTGTTCTTCGTTAGAAAATAATATTCTTCAATAATAAATTTACCCTTTCGAACTTTTTGCACGGACTCTTGTGTAACTTTAAAGCCAAGCTTTGGATACCGCTTGTTTCTTTTGGAAGCCTTGTCGTGACTATCCAGTAGGTTTTTGGAATTTTTTTGAACCCAATTGCTCGGTTTTGTGATTTAATTATAGCTTTTTCTACAGACTCGTCTGCTGCGAGAAGCATAACGCCACTCATAAACCTATTTAAGGAAATATAATGTAAAATATTATAATTTAGTTCTTCTGAAGCAAGTTTATGAGAAGGGACGAGAATGGCAACTGGATAAGGACCAATTTTTCAAAATTCTTTTTATTAACGATTTCAATTAATTTAAAGCACTATACCGAAAAAGCCCCTACTATATTTTGGTAATTTTGTAAAAAATACAGTTTTAAAATTTATGAGATGGAAAACTGGATAAGGACCCCCTTCCATACAGGAAACATAGTTAAATTTTCAGTTCCAAAATTTATTTTCCGCAAAAAAATTGTTCAACCAAAGTGGTGAATTTTCAACTAAAAGTATGAATCTTTAACTGGAATAGATGAATTTCAATCCATAAAGATAAATTTTTAACAAAAGAGTTCAACTTTCAACCAAATAGTTTTGTTTTCAACCAAAATCGTGAGTTTTTGACTGAAATGATGAATGTTTAACTGGAATACTTGAATTTTCAATGAAAACGATTAATTTGCAAACAAGAATATTAATTTTTAAACAAAAAGAATAATTCTTTACTAAAAAATACGATTTTCAAACAGAAAAGATGAATTTTCAATTGAAGTGATGAATCTTCAACTAGAATAATTTAATTTTCAACCAAAAAGATGAATTTTCAACCAAGAAGATTAACTTTTACCAACAAGGATAAATTTTGAACTTAAAACATAATAATTTCCAAATAAAGTGATACATTTTCAAAAAAAATAATGAATCTTTAACTAGAATAATTGAATTTTCAACCAAGAAGATTAATTTCTACAAAAAAAAAAGAATTTTCAATTAAAAACGTCGATTTTTAAACAGAAAAGATGAATTTTCAATTTAAGTGATGACTAGAATAACTAGAATAATTGAATTTTCAACCAAATTCATGAATTTTGAACTGAAAAAATAATAATTCTCAAATAAAGTGATAAATTTATACATAAAATGATGAATCCTTAACTAGAATAATTGAATTTTCAACCAAAAAGATGAATTTACAACCAAGAAGATTAACTTTGACCAAAAAGGATGAATTTTGAACTAAAAAAATAATAATTTTCGAATAAAGTGATGAATTTATACCTAAAATGATGAATATTTGACTAGAATAATTGAATTTTCAACCAAGAAGATTAAATTTGACCAAAAAGGATGAATTTTCAACTTACAAAATAATAATTTCCAAATAAAGTGATACATTTTCAAATCAAATAATGAATTTTCAACAAAAATAATTGAATTTTCAACCAAGAAGATTAATTTCTACAAAAAAAAGAATTTTCAATTAAAAAAGGCGATTTTTAAACAGAAAAGATGAATTTTCAATTGAAGTGATGAACAATAACTAGAATAATTGAATTTTCAACCAAATTCATGAATTTTGAACTGAAAAAATAATAATTCTCAAATAAAGTGATAAATTTATACATAAAATGATGAATCCTTAACTAGAATAATTGAATTTTCAACCAAAAAGATGAATTTTCAACCAAGAAGATTAACTTTGACCAAAAAGGATGAATTTTTTACAAAAAAATTATAATTTTAGAATAAAGTGATGAATTTATATCTAAATGATGAATCTTTGACTAGAATCATTGAATTTTCAAACAAAAAGATGAATTTTCAACCAAGAAGATTAACTTTGACCAAAAAGGATGAATTTTCAACTTATAAAATAACAATTTCCAAACAAAGTGATACATTTTTAAATAAAATAATGAATTTTCAACTAGAATAATTGAATTGTCAACCAAGAAGATTAATTTGTACCAAAAAATGGAATTTTAAATTGAAAAAGTCGATTTTTAAACAGAAAAGATGAATTTTCAATTAAAGTGATGAATAATAACTAGAATAATTGAATTTTCAAACAAATTCATGAATTTTGAACTGAAAAAATAATAATTCTCAAATAAAATGTTAAATTTATATCTGAAATGATAAATTCTTAACTAGAATAATTGCATTTTCAACCAAAAGATGAATTTTCAACCAAGAAGATTAACTTTTACCAAAAGGGATGAATTTTCAACGGAAAAAAAAATTCTAAACAAAGTGATAAATTTTCAACTAAAATGATGCTTCTTTAAGTAGGATAATTGGATTTTCAAAAAAATAAATTAATTTTCAACTGAGAAGATTAATTTCTACCAAAAAATGGAATTTTCAACTGAAAAAAAAAAGTTTTTGTCTAACCCCCCTTGAAAACGCACGTAAAGCAGGCAATGTAGCCGTTTTCAGCCCAGTGTCGTTCGCACAAGCGCACTCCGCCGCCGGGCCGACAAGAAACTTTACGCTCGCTACAAAAAATGGTACGCCCGCTACATATACACTGCACGACGCAAGTGAGAATATGGAGAAAATTATCTTTATCTTTTAAAAAAATGGTATCACTGGACCCCACAGTCTCCCATCTGCAAACTACGCTGTGTATCAAGGGCGTAAGGCGATTTTAACGAGAGTGACTGCCTCTCGCTTCGCTCGGGCGGCAAGTTAATTCTCGTCAAAATAGCCTTCTTTACGCCCTCGATACAATGTACTATTTAACAAAATAGAAAAATGCAGCAATATACAGCTGCTTTTACAAATAAAGAATTATTGTTTTTAAAAAATCCTCCGACATTTCCAGGTTTTTCGAGGTATATATAAATTCCCTGACAATTCCAGGGTTTCCAGGGTTTGTAAGTAGGGTAGAAACCCTGTTTTTGGTCCTTATCCGCTTGTCATTCTCATGTCTTCATATAATTTATCTGACTCTAAAGTTTAAAAATGATCAATTTCTTACCTCTCGGGAGACCTGACAATGGTTAGATTAGCATAACCGAGTCTGTCTGCAATAAATGGTAAGGAATTCGAAACTGCATAGTCCACTGCGCCAGATATTTTGTTAAGGCTTTCTTGTTGGTAGGGAACTTTTGTGTCATTAACATCTTTTGCTCTGGATGCGATTCCATAAGGTTTATTTAGTGCAACCAAACCATCTGTAGAGAAAAATAATATTTCATAGGATTTGATAGAAAAAAAATTAATACTAAATAGGCAATCATTTTCTATCGAACGTTTGGATTAAATAAATATTGATTCCAGTAATTTCTATACATTCATATACTCTTTCTTATACAAGTTCGATCCAATCATATCACTTATGCTATCCCAAATTACTATTTATTTTAATACGGTTTTTTACAGAAATCCAATTCAGTTCTATCTATTAATATGACATTCCACATTCCTATCCACTTTAATACAATGTTTTATAGAAATCAAATGTATCAACATTTTTCGGAAATTAATATTAAACCTTAATCGCACGAGACTTGTATTAAATCCTACGTTCAAGAATCTTGGAAGTTTTTATCTAACTTTATCTGTCGAGAAATCTTATACTTCTCTATTAACATTTTCTCATTGAAACTCTATCGCATAAGACATGTATCGGTTCCTATGTTCCAGAATCTTGGTCGAGAAATCTTATACATTTGTATAAATATTTTCCCACTGAAACCCTATCAAATCTTATCCCCCACCAAAGTTGTATCTAATTCTATGTCTGTAAATCTCAAAATTCTCGAAACAATTTTATCCATTGAAAAATCTTATACTTTTCACATCAACTTTTTTTTTTATTGAAACTCTATCAAGCATTATTCACACCAGGCTTTTAGCAAATCCTATTTTCCAGAACCCATATGATTTTTATCGAATTATACTCCTGGAAAACTTACTTTTCTTCTTATTAAAACTTTATCAAATCTTATGCAATGAGAGCATTTTGATAGGAAAGTATAAGATTTCTCAATGGATATAATTTGATAGAAATTTCCAAAATTGTGAAAGATAGGATTTGATACAAGAGGCATATAGAAAATATGATAATAGAAAAGTATAGGATTTTTAGATGGATAAAGTTTGATAGAAAAATCTACCGAATGTGCTGACAGATTTTGGTTAGTGAAATTCATTTGATTCAATTAGATAGGATTCTTATCAAATGTGCTGATAGAATTTGATTCGTATAATTTGTTTAATTCCATTTAATAGGATTTGTATCAAACTTACGCTTTTGGAATTTTATTTAAGTTCTACGCCTTGATAGACTTCGACTGAATTTTCCCTAAATGTATAGAATTTTATTCAATATAATGTTTGGTCTGGATAGAGAATCTATGAAATTTTATAATTTTCTATATATTTTTGGTTGATGCTGTATCTACGCCGATGTGAACTGATCTCTCAAAACTAAGCCTACGCCAAGGCGAAGTGAAGTATTCTACGATCACTTTAAGCAATAATTTTTCTATAATTTATCGTATAAATAAATTCAGTTAATGAAATTAATATTTAAAATATCAAAATTAAATACATGGTGACTGAACGTAATAGCAATTGTATAAATTTGGATTTAGAATTTAAACGTCCAACATTTTGCCGTTTATAATCAAAATTTTTCCAAATTGTACAATTTGCTAATTAAATCCTTTATTGCTGAATAATTGTATAATAGAAAAAGGCCAACATTGTAATAATGACATGTTAACAATAATCAAACGTATTTGGTTTTAATTTAAATCATTCAAATTGTATGAATTATTCTTTCGGATTTAAACGTTTAACATTTTGTCATTTAAATTTTAAATTGTTCAAAATTTTATATTAAAATCCTTCATACCTGAATATCTGTAAAACAGAAAAGATTAAAATTGGAATAATTTAATGATAACAAAATTAAAAATTATTTTCTTTTCATTCAAATAAGTCAAAATTGGATCATTTAAGGAAGAAAGCTTTTTTATACTCGACGACTATGAATTCAGAATTGTTCAGAACTAAACAATTTCTAACTGAAAGCCTTAATACTTAAAGTAATATTACATCCATCACTATTTTGAAGTATTTTCGTTTGGAAATTTAGACGTTTCAAGTGGTAAAACAATTTTTAACCAAAATGCTTAACTCTATTTGGCTGAAAATTTCAAGTTTTTGTAAAAAACAAATAAAAATACTTTAAAATTCGGATTTTCAATAAAAAACTTGAACTTTAAAACAAAGAAGATAAATTTAAAATAAAAAAATATTAATTTTCAGCCAAGAATTTTCCGTCAAAAGAGGTGCATAAAATGAATTTTTAAGAAAGAAGTTCAACTTTCAACCAAGGAGTTGAATGTTCAACATGAAAATATGAATTTTCAATACCAAATATAATAAGGTCAAACGATTCGTCTCGAACCAAATAATCTTTCAATAAAAAAATATTTTAATTTTAATTAAAACACAATTGAATTTAAGCAAGAAAGACGAATTTTCAAGAAAAAAGTAGAATCCTCAACAAAAAAAGATTAATTTTCAACGAAACAGTTGCATTTATAACAAAAAAATAAGTTTCTGGAAAAAAGACAAATTTTCAACCAAATAATTGAATTTTTAGTCTGAAAAAGATCAATTTGGAACGAAAAATAGAAAAGGTAATTTTTCACTGAGAAACAACAATTTTAATATAGAAAAGTGAATTTTTAACAAAACAGTCATTTGACAACAACAAAATATGAGTTTTTAACAACAACAAAAAAGATAATCAATCAAACAGTTGAATTTTCAACTAAAATTATGAATCTTCAACCAAAAAATGCATTTTTAAGAAAGTAGTTCGAATTACAACCAAGTAGTTGAATTTTAAACAAAAATAAATGAATTCTCAAGAAAATATGTAATGGTTGATATTCCAACTAAAAAAGATGTTAATTTTAGAAAAAAAACTGTTGAACTTAACCAAAGAAAAGGATTTTTTTAAAGAAATTGTTAAATTTACAACAAAATAATTAAATTTTTAACAAGATAAATTTTCAACCAAAAATAAAACTAACTGTGAATTCGATCTCGAGTGTTTCCAATTTGTTTGTATTTATAATTGTATGGTGCTCATTTCACGAGCACTTTGCTTCCCTCTAGCAAATTTATTAGCTTCCTCATAGAGGAAGCATTACTTATTTTTTCAATAATAGACAGACCAAAGTTTTCATTTTGCTCAATATAAAAATAGAAATTTATAACAATACAAAATTATAAAATACAAAAAATTTTTAATTAGAAAGACAAATTAGACAAATCAAATTTTGTATTCGAAATGATAATTTTTCAAGCTGAAAAAGGGAAGGAAAAAGTTCTGTCGCACCCTATCCCTTTCCCAGCTTTATGATTTCTTTACAAAAATAGTCAGAATCACTCTATTTAAAAATTTATGATCAAAGAGTCTTATCTATTCAAGCGTCAACTTTGAATTATGTTAATGAAAAAAGTTTTACTATAAAAAAACGATTTTCAAAATATATAAATTACTGTAACTTCCCTACTCTTTAATACAATGTATTAATATTATAGGTCAAACGATTCGACTTGAATCAACACTTCTTTTCTGCTTTTACATCAACTTTGAATTACGTTAATGAAAAAAGTTTAATTATAAAAGAAACAGATTTACAAAATATATAAATTACCATAACTTCTCTACTCTTTAATAAAATGTATTAATATTATAGGTCAAACGATTAGTCTCTAACCAATGAATCTTTTATATTCTTGCATCAACTTTGAATTATGTTGAAAAAAAAAGTTTTACTATAAAAACCGTATTTTCAAATATTATGCATTACCATATCTTCCTTACTCTTTAATAAAATATATTAATATTATAGATCAATCGATTCGACTCGAATCAACACATCTTTTCTGTTTTTGCATCAACTTTGAATTACGTTAATTAAAAAAGTTTTATTATAAAAAAAAACGATTTTCAAAATATATAAATTACCATAACTTCCCTACTCTT
>CAKNXH010002200.1:211029-250290 GCA_932178445.1 Andricus quercusramuli | reverse complement strand
AAAAACGATTTTCAAAATATATAAATTACCATAACTTCCCTACTCTTTAATGAAATGTATTAATATTACAGGTCAAACGATTCGTCTCGAACCAAGCAATCTTTTATATTCTTGCATCAACTTTGAATTATGTTGAAGAAAAAAGTTTTAATATAAAAAACCGTATTTTCAAATATTATGCATTACCATAGCTTCCTTACTCTTCAATAATATGTATTAATATTATAGGTCAATCGATTCGACTCGAATCAACACATCTTTTCTGCTTTTGCATCAACTTTGAATTACGTTAATGAAAAAAGTTTTATTATAAAAGAAACCGATTTTCAAAATATATAAATTACTATAACTTCCCTACTCCTTAATAAAATGTATTATTATTATAGGTCAAACGATTCGTCTCAAACCAAGCAATCTTTTATATTCGTGCATCAACTTTGAATTATGTTGAAGAAAAAAGTTTTACTATAAAAAACCGTATTTTCAAATATTATGCATTACCATAGCTTCCTTACTCTTCAATAATATGTATTAATATTATAGGTCAATCGACTCGACTCAAATCAACACATCTTTTCTGTTTTTGCATCAACTTTTAATTATGTTAATGAAAAAAGATTTGCTATAAAAAAAAACGATTTTCAAAATATATAAATTACCATAACTTCCCTACTCTTGAATAAAATGTATTATTATTGTAGGTCAAACGATTCTTCTCGAACCAAGGAATCTTTTATTTTCTTGCATCAACTTTGAATTATGCTAATGAAAAAAGTTTTACTAAAAAACCAATTTTTTAAATACTATTGAGTGCTAAAAAAATACAATGAATATTTTTAGCAATCCTTCTGTCAGTTTCAAAATATCAGTGAGGAAAATAAGCACTCCAAATTTCATCAATTTATCTGCAACCGTTTTCTAGTTATTGTGTTCACAAAAAAGTGTGATATTCACACACACACATCCGGACAATTGCTTAGAACATTGTATTAGACATTTATAAATTGAGGAAGGTTTAATTAAATTAATTTAAAATTGTTGGAAGATGTCACCATTACAAAGCTTTCTCTATGAGGAAGCAAAAAGATTAATTTTCAACCAAGAAGATTAATTTTCTGCCAAAAGAGACTTATTTTTAACAGAATTATAGTTACATTTTCAACCAAAGAGATGTTACTTTCAACTAAAATGATGTATCTGCAACCAAAAAATTAATTTTTAACAAAGCAGTTCGACTTTCTACCTAGTTGAATTTTTCACCAAAAATATGAATTTTCAACGAAAAGTTAATAGTTGGTATTCCTCAAAAAAAAAATTTTAATTTTAAATAAAAACAATTGTTGAATTCTCTACAAAGCAGTTGACTTTTCAAGCCAAAAATCCATTTTCCTCTTTTTTTTAAGAATAAGCAATACGATTTTATTTAATTTTCTGAGAACTTCAAAACTAATAAAAATCTTAAAAAACAAAAGCCGGGTTTACACTAGAATCAAAACCGAAATGTAGCCACTCCGTACTTTTTTTAGAATAATAAAAATCAATCTAACACAGATCGTCAACAATTGAAATCAACAAAATATGCATTCCTTAAAAATGAACTTACTCCTATTGTAAATTACGTTTTCAACCAATGATTCTGAAAACGCTTTAAAAGATTTCCAGGGATGAATCTTTTTATAAGGATGTTTCTCTCTCCTCTCTCTCGATTCTGTTTTGTAAGCCGCTGCTGTTGAATATTTCTCGCACGAAAGTTGACACACTTTACTGCTATTACAATTTAACGTTAAATTTGAACCAAAACACTTTAAAACATTCTTCATTTTGAGTATTTTCTGGTTTTTTCATCTATTTTTCCTAATATATATTCACAGTGCGGATTATTCGGTTGCCGTGTTTAGTTTTTAGGTTATATCAGTTATATATCCACAGCGCAGTCACCGCAGTCACAGACCAGTTGACACTTCGCATTATTCGCATGCGGTCAGAGGCATATAGGTTAGGTTAGTCGTATGAAAACACGTGGTGGTGGCGGTGCGTGTTTTTATTTTTTTTTATTTATATACTTCTTTTAAAGTGAAAGAAATAAAGAATAACTGTAAAATTGATCGTCGAATAAATTCAAAAACGCTACAAAGTTCAGTTGCAACAAATTGTGTAACAAAGTAACAAACAAAAAGTCTGTTTGTGTTTTTAAGTGCTTATTGTCAATTGTATATACTGTTTGTAAACACTACAATAACAAGTATCAAGTAATTTTTGAATTTTAAATGGCTTTAATGTTGTGGTAAACAAGAAAGCTTACTAAAAACAATAAAAATGAGTGAAGAAATAAAATCCAAAGCTTTCAAGCGAGCTGAACTTAACATACAGAAAAAACTCAAGAATGCTTTCTTGAACAATTATGCTCATTACACAGTGCCAGGAATCAATACTATTCGAGATAATCCAAATCAATCCTGGGATCCAGATTCCGTATTCGGAATGTTCCAGGAATATCCTTACAACTGTGACCTTCCTAAACCTCTTCTACCACCGGTTAGATTAAAACGAGAAGGTATGAATACAAAACTGACAGTTTTCAATTTTAAATCTTGTTGAATTATTATTATCTTCTTCTAATCAAAATCACAATTCCAGTTTTAAGTGAAGAAGATCCAGCTCTGCAAATGATTACAACTAAATCTCACATGAAAGACGACATTGATAGACTTACTCAGTATTATCAAAAACACGAAAATGGTAGGAAGACCTTCAATGAATTGACAACATAATTGCATGATGAGTGGGGAGCTTCAGGAAATCCGTTTTTAGATTTTCCAAAACCTTCAATCGAAAATTTCTTTCTTTTGGTGAGAAAAAAACATATTATTGCTAAGGGCGGTTTCAGAGAGTGATGATATGCCCACCCCCCTTCTCCGCCACCTCCCCCGAGATTTAAGAAACCAAATTTAAAATGTGAAAATTTGTATATCAAGTTCATAAAGTACTTAAGGCCTCTTATAATTTCCTTAACAAATTTGATTGGGGGGGGGGGGAGGTAAGTCTGACTCTTTCTTATAAATTAAGAAAGCAGTTCAACGTTCAAAGAAGTAGTTGTGAATTTTCAACAAAGAAATATGAATTCACAAAAAATGTAGTAGTTGATACTTTACTCAAAGAAAGATTTTCATTTTAACTCAAAAACAGTTTAATTAAATAAAAAAAGACGAATTTTCAAAAAATCCTTGAATTTTCAACAGACAGATTTTTCAGCCGACAAAGAAACCAGTTTTCATCCAAAATGTAGAATTTTCAACAAAGAGGATTTATGTTCCTTCTATGCAAGACGAATTCTCAACAAAATACAGACATCAATTTTTGAAATTAAATTTTATCTCAAAAAAAAAAAGTTTCTATAAAGTAGTTCAATTTTAGTCTAAAGAAATGAATTTTTGACTACAATTATGAATCTTGAAGAAAAAAATGAATTTTTCGGTGAGTAGTTCAACTTTCGAACAAGGAGTTGAATCTACCTGAAAATCTGAATTTGCAACAAAATATATAATAGTTGAATAATCACTTTCTAAATACCTGAAATATGAGTTTTCAACAAAAAAGTTGACTTTTGAAGACATTCGTTGAAGAAAATTCTCAATCATCCCATCTGAAAAATGTTCTGGATCAGCCCTTTATTATTGCCATATGTACCTCAAATTCTGCTGGTTATGAAAGAAAAATTTGTACGAAAAAAAAAGATAAATTCTTGTTAATGAAAAACTTGTTTCCTCATTTTTTTATTTATTAGCATCATCACTATTTATTTTTTAAGTTTATGAATAATATATTATGAAAAATAAATTTTTTTTTGAAGATTTCAGACATGTCAAATCAATATTTCAACAAAAAAGTTAGTTTTCAACTAAATAGTTGAATTTTGAATTCCTGAATATCTTTCAGATTGATTGAAAAGAATTATTGCAAAAATTTGAAGAAAAAAAAATCACAATTTAAAAAATTTCCTTAAAACCTTGCAGATTCTTTTTTGCCAATTTTGGAAATATTTTGAAATGTAATAAACAATTTCCTAAAATTAATTTTTCTACGTATAATTTTCCCAGGTATCAAATCTTTTTTTTATTCTATTGAAACCTTTAAAAAGCTTAAGGAGATTCTAAATTTTTTGTTCCAAATCTTCAAAAATGTACGTTTTAAATTTGGTGAAATCTTTTTATGTTTAAAAAATAATAATCTTGTAAATAGTAATCTTGCAAAATTAAAAACATTTCCTTTAAAATCTTCTACATTATTGTTCGTCATTTTAGAAAATCAATTGAATGGTTTTGAAATCTTTTTCAATTTTCTCTTAAAATTCATTTTTCAAAGTAAAAACTCATTTGAATATTTCTTAGGAATCTTAAGAAAATTTGTTTATTCGTTTTAAACCTTTCAAGATTCTTAAAAAGCTTCTTATTTTGAAATTTCGACTAAATTAGATATTAAAAGCTCAGTAATGTAAACACTTCATTAGATGTTAGTTATTAGGTAATTATCTTGAAAGTTTCATAATTAAAAAAGAAAATTACTCTCAACTTTGTCATAAAGTCGCCACTTTAGCGGTGTTAAGATCCATTCAAAATTTGTTTATAAAGAACTTTTGAGGGTCAAATCGCACCCTGATAAAGAATTTCCTGTATTCTAAAGATGGGTTAGTTTTTAGAATTGTAGAAGTGAAAAATTTTAATATTTAAAAAGTCAAATTTTCGGCATAAAATGCTCCATGGTGTCCTCTGAATATTTTTTAAAAATCTGGCAAAAATATGGGATTATTTGCTAACCAAAAGAAATAAATTTCCGTCAAAGTTTTGGAAAATCAAAAAAAGGATATCACGAGGCGCCCTTTGATGAGTTTAAATTCAATTTCATAATCAAAGATATATTGCAGTTTTCAAAATTCCAAAGAAGAAGGACGTAAAGTGGTTAAAAGACAATAAAAAAAATTCTACATCTTTACCAAAAATCGTTGCAGAGATTGCTGAAATTGTCGAACTTGATCCCGATCCATATTTTTCTGGTGTAAGTAATTATTCTCTAGACAAATTATGATTTTAAAGTATTATATTTTATTTCACTATCAAAAATTTCTAATTGCACGAATTAAATCCTCTTTTTCCAGTCTTACAATTGGTATTATACTGGTGGAACTCTAACAAATATTTGCTACGGTGGAGAAAATATTCTGCTTTTTCCCTATTCTGAAGAACTAAGTAAGATAGCCTATTTCAAATTATGTTATAATTAAATTCAGTTAAGAACAATTAAAACAAATTTGATTAGGAAAATGTTTGCAAAATTAGTTATTAATTAATAATTTAATAATTCATTTTCAACTGTAGTCGCAACTTCCTTATCATCGCGAGAAGGATTTCTATGGAAACCTAAACTCGAAAGTGCAGCCAATTGCAACTTGGATGGTGTCCTTTATGAACTGAGGAACAATATAGCGAACAATTTTTGTAAGTACGCCAAATATTTCTTCTGTCACCTTTATTCAGGTGGTTCGCAAAACTTGTTCACGGTCAATGAAATTTAAAAAATCGAACTCTTAAAATTGAAATTTTCTTATTCGAAGTAATCAAATATAAAAAAATTAACTGCAAATTAAAGCATATAACTTCGAAAGAAAAATTATCTTAATTTATAGCTCAATAAAAATCTTAAAAATAAAAAAATGACCCTCTTCCAAATCAGAAAAAAAATTAAAATTAAAAATTCTTCCTCTAAACGCTGTAAAAATGTAAAAATGAAAAAAGTGGCTTTTTCAAATTCAGAAAAAAAATGCATTTCATTTCTTCCAACTCAATAAAAATGTTAAAAATAAAAAATTATCCTTTTTCCAATCCAAAAATTAATAACCAAAATTTCATCCCTTCCAACTCGATAAAAATAGTAAAATTAAAAAATGTCTCACTTCCAATTCAGAAAAAATTAAAAACCTTAATTTTCTTCCTCTACATTTCGGCAAGAAGATTGGAAATAAAAAGTACCCCCCTTCAACTCTATAAAAATCCAAACTTTCCTCCTTTTCAACTCTATAAAAATCTAAAAAATAAAAGTTTCCCTCCTCGAATTAAAAAAAAATTAAAAACCATAATTTTCTCCCTTCCAACTCAATGAAAATATTTAAAATAAGAAGTGACCCTCTTCTGAATAAAAAAAAATTGACTGAAAAATTCTTTCCTTAAACTCAGTAAAGATGTTAAAAACAAAAAATGGATTTTTTCAATTCAATAAAATAATAACCCCAATGACAATATTAAAAAAATATAAAATGTCCCTCTGAAAATTCAACAAACATTCAACAAACAAAAATTAAAAACTTAAGTTTCCTCCTTTATTGTTGAATTATTCTAACTTGAAGTCGTATCAAATTAATAATTTTACAATTTTTATTTATACATAAAATTTAAAAAAATTTTAATGGAACAATTAAAATTGCAACAATTCAATTTCAAATTGTTTATTTTTTAATATTTGGTTTCTAATTGCTCATTTTAATGAGCAGTCAAATATTGCTAAATATTTTTAAAAAATTATTTTTTTAATCAAAAGATTTTTATTTGATCGTATTACAAATTGAATATTTTAGACTCAAAACAATGTTTGAATATGATTTGAAATTGAATAAAAGCGTTTAATCATGAATTTAATCATTTAAATTATTTAAAAATTGAAAATAGTTTATGAAGTTTCAGTCGGACGTTTACATTCTTTTAACTACTAGGGGTTTCGAATTGAAACAGTTCAACTTTCAATGTGAAAATATGTAAATTGTATAATTTTGAACAGCTTCAGAATCTTCAGTTTTTAACACTTCAACTACAGTTTAGTTTAAAAAATCGTTAATTAATTTATATTTACAATTGATCAACTTTAAACATTTTCATAAGACACTTTGAAATTAAAATCATGTGATATGAAATGTGTGATATTTCAATCGATTGGATAGACTTTTCTTCTAAAAATTTGTAAAATTCCTGGTAATTTGCGGGTTTCCCGGTCCAGTGGCCACTCTATTCTTGTAGCTCTTATTGATAAAATATAATTTCAGCAAGAATTCTAGGACGTTATAAAAACCACTGCATCTTATACAGTCTTTCTGGGCTTAAAGAGAAAATGTTGATAATCGAACTTCATAAGCAAACGTCCTCAATTCCTTACGTTAGTGCGGATTTAAATCCAATCAGTCTTAACGAATACTGCACAGCAAATGTTGAAAGAGTAATCTCAAAATGGGATCTCATGAAAGTGTAAGGCTGCCCTTTAAATTTATTTTCTATCAAATTTGACTTTATTTAATTCTTCAATCTGTAGCCTGATTTCATTTACCACAGGAAATGTGTTAGCAGTGGTACGATAATGAAAACTAAATCCCTGGAAGATAATTGGGGCAGTATTAGGTATCAACCCTCGGATCCTGAAGTTCTGATTTACGTTGATAGATGTTGTATTCACTATATTGATACAAGGGTAAGTTGTCAGTTTGAAAGGAGCTTACTTAATTATTTAATTCGAATCTAATAATTTATATTTAATTTCAGGATGCATTCGAACGTCCTGTTTTATCACTTTGTCCAAAAAATGATTTAGAAGTTTGCGAAAGTCTCTGTTTCGATTGTCCAAGCAACAATACGTTTTCTAGATACGTAGGAACGTATCACAGTTGTCTTTTATGTGATAGCCGATCGCCAAATCAATGTACTCAACAAAAGTGGACTCATCAATTCAAGGATGCTCCCCTATTCTCCAGTGTTGTCAATAAGTACGGGACAGAACAAAAAATAAAAACTCGGCTAGATTTTTTTCTCATTTGAAATTATTTTCTTCAAGAAATTTAATTCTTAATTTTTAGAAAATATAACTTCTGAACTATTTTCAAAGACTTTTTCTGAATGCTTTACAGGGGGACTCAAGAAATGGTACTTCTCGCGAGTCATATTCCACGTGAGAGTGCGATAATTCTGAATAATTGGAATGACGAAAACCGTTTTCAATCTTCCATTTTGCCATTCACTCCTCCCAGTATTTTAGAAACTTTCCAACAATCACGAATGCAGGGGAAATCTTTGGACCCATTGATGAAACTCAGACTAGAACTCTCCACCGTCGGTTGCACTTTAACAACTGATGACAACGGACACACTTTTCTTTTCTTGCAAAACTCTATTGGTATTTTAAAAACACCCTAGCAATAACGATCTAATAATTTTGCAACTTTGTGAAAATGTCAAAGCTTTCGTTTAATTGTAGGTGACGTTTTCTATCAAGGACTAACACACGAAGCATCACTCGATAAATATTCCATGGAGAATTGCAAAGCTCTTAAAGCTTTAGAAGCTTGGGAAAATGAGATTTTGAAGCAACGCGATACTGTGATACCACTCGCATTTTCTCAGAAATCGAATATGAAGCACGTTTTTGAAAGTATGCGTTTACTGCAACTTCCCTACTCCCATTACTATCAATTCCTTTCGAGGGGTTGACGACTTGACTTTTTAGTGTACACCATATTTCAAAAGATATCAAAGGATTTCAGAACATTTTACAAAGAATTGAATGATTTCAATGATATGGCTCGGATCGCACGACTTTTTTGAAAAAAATCCGTTTTTGCAGGTTTTTGAAGAAAAATGCGACTTTCGGTTTTTCTCAGAAGGTCGCTATACTTAGTTTAAATTTTAATCACAATGGAAATTTAAAAATTGAAAGTAAAAACTAGAAAAAATTGTACGATTTTAATTGAGAACATTAAAAATTGAATATTTTCTCATCAGAGCTTTATAATTAGAAAATGTTTAATTAATAGCCTTTGAAATTGAACAATTTATAATTTTGTGAAGGTTTATTCAGTCATATTTTTTTCGAATTGAAAGCCTTAACAGTTGGTCATTTTCTAGACGAAAATGAAATCGACTAATTTAAAATTCAATTACAGTCTTTAAACTCATTCCCATGTTTTCAAAGAATTTCTCTTCTTTCCCCTCTTTTCAAGAAACTTCCCTTTTTTCTCATTTTTTTGCTTAATTCCAAGCTAACTTAATATAAACCAATAAAAAAATGTAATTATTTTTTGTTGAAAGTTAATTATTTTTTATTAAAAATTCCACTATTTAGTTGAAAATTTAATTATGTTGTTGAACATTCATCTTTCTTGGTTGAAAATTAATTTTTTTGCTAAAAATGTAACTGTCTTCTAAAAGATCATCTTTTTGGCATAAAAGTTCAACTATTTTGTTAAAAACTCATCTATTTTGTTTAAATTTCATCTCTCTGGATTGAAAATCCAACTATTTGGTTGTCAATTCAACTGTTTGGTTAAAAATTAATTTTTTGTTGTTGAAAATTCAACCGTCTTTTTGGCTTGAAAATTTAACTGTTTGGTCGAAGTTTGATCTTGTTTGTTTGAAAATTCAATTATTTAATTGAAAATTCGTCTTCAGGGGTTTAAAAGTGAGATATTCAAACTATTTTTGGTTTAAAGTTAATTCTTTTGGGTTAACAATTTTAATTTTTTGTTGAAAATTCATCTTTTTTGGTCGAAAATTTTACTGTTTTGTTGAACAATTGCCTTTTTGGATAAAAAATTCATCATTTTGGATTGAAAGGTCTTATTTTATAGTAAAAAAGACATCTTTTGATTTAAAGTCCAACTATTTGATTGTAAATGCAACTGTTTGGTTAAAAATTATTTTTTTTTTTTTTTGAAAATTCAACTATTTTATAAAAAATTAATCTTTCTTCGTTGTAAACGATCTATTTGTCAAATAAATTAAATTTTCAGGCTGATAATTCAACTGTTTTATAAAAAATTCGTCTTTTGGCTTAAAAATTCACTTATTTTGTTAAAAATGCAACTGTTTTTGGTTGAGGTTTAATCTCTTTTATTTGAAAAAGCGACGATTTGGTTGAAAATTCAATTATTTTCTCAATAAGTAATCTTTGTTCGTAAAAAATTCAACTGTTTTGTCGTACATTCGTCTTTTTGGATCGAAAATTTATCCTTACGGATTTAAAACTCATCTTTTTTGGTTGAAAATTAACTTTTTTGCTGCAAATTTAACTATTTTATGGAAAATTGGTAATTTTTGCACAAATATTTAACTACTTGGTTAAAAATTCATATATTTTGTTGAAATTTCGTCTCTTGATTGAAAGTCCACCTATTTGGTTGTCAATGGAACTGTGGTTGAAAATGATTATTTTTCTAGAATTCAACTATAAGGTTAAAAATGCTCCTGTTTTAGGTTGAGAAAGTATAGAAAACTCATCCGTACGGATTTATAATAATATTCATCTTTTTTGGTTAAAAATTCATCTTTTTTTTTGAAAATTAAGTTATTTGTTGAAAGTTAAAACTATTTTCTGAAAAATTCGTCTTTTTGGTACAAATATTGAACTAATTGGTTGAAAATTCATCTTTATAGGTTGAAAATTCAACTATTTAATCTTTCGGGTTTAAAAGTCAACTGTTTTCTAAACTATTTTACTTTTTAACTTGAAAACTTAGCTCTTTTGTTAAAACTTTGTTTTTGGGTTAAAAATGAAACTACTTTGTTGAAAATGCAATACATTTCGGCTTGAAAACTTTGGAATTTAAAACATTTAATATTGAATTCAATATTGTATCTATATTATATTTAAAACCATTTATTCCCTCATTTTTGTGAGAAATCACACTTTTTCCCCTGTCTCGAGAGAATTTTAGGCTGTGAAATCTCAATGATTAAAAAATTAATAATTTCATATTCAATGTATACAGTCTCAAATTTAAAGCTTTAATTGTTGAGTAATTTCAAGTTTAAAATGTTCAAAATTAGTGTTCCTAAAGTTAAAAATTATTGTAAATTACGAACTTCTCGTATTTGAAAATCATCCAAGTTGTCAAGTTTAAGAGTTCAGAATGGAATTTTTAAACCTAGAATCATATTCCTTCAAGTTGAAGGCAATTGTTAAAAAATTGTTTTAACTTTAAAACTTATTCTGATTGTGCGAAGAATATTTGACAATCAGTGAGAATTATGTGCTGTATATTCATAAACATATCAAGTAATTATTTTAGTCATTCTGTCGGATACTGCTTTTTTCATTACATTTAAAATTTTGAAGCGACTTTTTTTAAGCCTTGTAGTCGATCCGAGCCCTGCAATGATTTCACGATGGCTTGTACACCAGATTTCAAGAGAGATTTCTTTTTAATAAAATTGATATATTTTCTCTTTATAGATTTCGTGCGACGGAAATCAAAATTCGTGCGTCCTCAAAAACCAGAGAAATTATTCGACCCTAGTTGGAAACAACCTTTGACTAAGCTGAACTCTTACGTGGACATTTTGGCACCAGAACTTTTGTCAATTTGGGAAGTGACAGAAGATTCAGTTCCGCCTATTACAGCAGTTCCTCACGACAAAGTTTTGAATTGGCTTGAAACTTCAGGAGCACAAGCAGCTTGCTCACAATTAGCGAGTCAAAGTCAAGATATGGAAATCGAACCAACACCTATTTATTCTCAAGAACTAATAAGCGTTTCTCAACAACCTGACATCGAATTCTTAGAAGAATTCGACTCCATTCAACAGTTTTATCTACCCAAAGTAAAATCAAAAGCAAAGCCAAAGGAAAGCAAAAAGCGAAAGTACGTTCCGGGCTTTTAGATCATTCTCATAAACCGTTTATGTAAATAAACTTTTATATTTTTTATAAAATAACGTTTGGAAATAAAACTATACCCTATTTTCGGAACAAATGATTTTATTGTTCTTATGACTAGCGATTTCGTAGAAAAGATGGTTTCCACCTCGACGTTAGATCCCTCGCTCCATCTTTTTGCTTCACTTCGTCCTCCTCCATCTGGACCTGCAATCAATTGATCACATGTACATTTTCAAGAGTGACCAACCCCAAGAATTTAATAAGATTTGTAGGAAAACTGGAGATCTAAATTACCAGTAATTTTCGTTGATTTTCTCGGAAGGCTTCCAGGGGATTTTCGAACTCTCTATAATAATTCAAGACATCCCTAACGTCTTCTACTTGAGATACATGGATAGCTAAACAAATAGTTGAATATTATTTACTCTTTATTTAATAAAGAGCAGCGCTTGGAATTATTAGACCTATAAATTAATTCGGTCCCTTTACTTTGATGTCTTGTAACTCTTGGTCAAATTTGATTTTTTCCGCGTCCCAAGGTAGTTTTAAAGGGCGAACCTTAAACTTTAAAACACAATCAAATAGGTAGCGGCCACTGGAACCACTTTTTACACGTTTTATGTGTCATCGCACATTCTCCTAATGCTGACCAAATCATTTTGGTCGCCTCAGCTGCATTTTTTTTCAATTGGAATGTAAAAAGAATGCAGATGAGTCTCAAATGTTCCTTACCGGACACCATTGTATTCATCAAGGTCTTCAAGGCCGCCACCTATTACATTATGTTTTATAGCTTAAGGTTCGCCCTTTAAAACTACCTTCGGGCGGGAAAAAATTCAAGACCAAGAGTTACAAGACATAAAAAAAGGCACCGAATTAATGTGTAGACCCAATAAATGCGTTACTTTTAGTGAATGTTAAAAAAAGATTAATTGTATTAAAAAATAAATTATATTAAAAGTTGCAAACAAACGTACTTTTAAGGAATGCAGCCAAATCAAACATGGTCGTGTCATCATCGTTGCCAGTCCATCGAGGTATTTTCAGTACGTTCTCTGGATGATATTTCACGCTATCTCCGTTCCAGTCAACCACAATCACCTGCAAAAGTAATCAATTTAATGCCACTATTATTACTATTATTATATTTGTTTCAAGAGGTTGTCATTATTAAAACTAGGATAGTTCATATAAGTCCCGTGGCACTGCGGACTTCACTTCAATGTTCACTTCTTTTCTTTACTAAGATAGTTAATCACATCCAATGATAACCCCCGGCTGCATTCGACTTTATTAGAACTACTCGCATTTGCCTAGATGTTTGGCCATGGGAGATGGAAACTGCAGAAAATCATCTTCCCGAGTTCAGCCAGTTTTCCGACTGTCGAGTTCGAAAGTAGCTCACTCGACATTGGTTAAACGGCAGATAACACACAATCTGGTCATACATCGCAAACGGTCACCCAGCCGAGTGCTATCCGCGCTCGAAATGGCACAACATCCGCGACTCTTCACGAGTCGTAAGATTAATCATTCTTAAGATTTAGAATCTCACTAACTTGATAACAAAGCACGCAAAACTTACTTTGCTGAGATCTCTGTTAAGTGCGCTCAAGTCCTTCACGTGGTGGCCATCCACAAAACGAGTTGCGTCTCTGACTAATCTGTACATAATATATCCCTGAGGGTCCAAGGCATCCAGGATTGGAAACACAGTCTGCAAATGTCAATAATTATTATGACAGAGAATCTTCTGAACCAGCAAACGAAAGATCTTGGGCTCGAATCCCATCAGAGTTGAAAGGCGTTCCTTTTTTCACAGAAAATGTTATTTAATGTCTTATTTAAAAATTTCCACATTGTCTTAGTGACGTAAAAATATTTCAAAGATTTAGTTAGTTAATTGGGTTGGTACAATAAGTTTCTGGTTTTCGGATGGTGAGACGGAATCTTCGGTTAGGGGCCATCCATAAACTAAGTTATAATTTTTGGGTTATTTTTTACCCCCCCCCCCCCCCAAGTCTGAAAGTAACGTAGCCATTGGCTAAATATGGGCTTTACGTTTATGGCGCGTGTTTTCGCTTTTCTAGTGAGTTGCCTATATGCCTACGTGACAGTGCGGCGAACTATAAGCTTCGATAATAAATCAATAATAATAAAAATATCAGACTTTATAACCATCAGACTTTTAAAATGAAAGGAAAATAATTTTCAACAAGAAACTTAATTTTCAATCAAGAAAGATGAACTTTCAACCAACAAGTTTAATTTTCTAACTAAAAAGACGAACTATCAATAAAATATGTATATGAATTTTCTACTAAACAGTTGAATTTTCACCAAAAAACGGAATAGTTAAATTTTAAGATAGAAAAATTATTTTTTAAACAAAAAAAATCGAGTTTTCAACAAAATAGTCAAATTTTTAAATAAGTAGTTTAATTTTTAAGTAAACATTTCATTTTTCCGCAAGAATAGTTGAATTTACAATAAAAAAGTTAATTTTCAACCAAATCGTTGAATTTGCTACCAAATTATTGAATTTTCAAGCCAAACAAATGAATCCTCTACAAAACAGTTAAATTTTTAGTAAGAAAATATGAATTTTCAACAAAAAAAGTTAATTTATAACCAAATAGTAGAACTTTCAACTAAAATGATAAATCAACCAAGAAAAAAATGAATTTTTGACAGAGTTTGTTCAACTTTAATCCAAGTAGTTGATTTCTCAAACACAAAATATTAATTCTCAACAAAACATGTAATAGTTGATATTTCAACATAAAAAGATTTTATTTTCAAAACAAAAAATAAAAAACAAATTTGAATTCTTAATTTTTAACCAAAAAGATTGATATTTTATCAAAGAGACGAATGTTCAACAAAAAACATGATACTCTCAACCAAATAGTTGAATTTTCAGGTAAAAATATCAATTTTTAACAAAAAATGAAATGGTTACATTTGCAGTAAAAAATCAATTATCAACAAAAACAAAAGAATTTTGAACAAAATATTAAAATTTTCAAACAAACAAATTTTTCCACTAGAGTTCAAAATTCAATAAAAAAGATGATTTTTTAACCAAGAAGATTAATTTTCTACCGAAAAGACGAATTATCAATAAAATACATGAATTTTCAACTAAAAAATATACATTTTCATCAAATAAATGAACTTTAATCAAAGATCATTCTTCAACTAAAAATGTAACAGTTCAGTAATTTTCAGCCAAGAGTGAAACGAATTTACAACAAAATAGTTCAATTGTTTGAACATCATGGTTGAAATTTCAATTAGGTAGTTGAATTTTCGCCCAAACATGATGACTTTAGCAAAATAGTTGCATTTTTCAAAAATTCATTTCACATTTAAGCGAAAAAACGATAAAAAGGGGAAGTTTCTTGAAAACAGAAAAAATTCAAAAGAAGGGAATAGAGGGGAACAGGTGAAATTGTGTAAATGTTGTTGAACTGTACCGACTACCGTTGCAGGACCACCTTTCGCAAACTTTGTTGAAATTTATAATCAGTAAACGTACTCAATTTTTTCTAAATTCGTAAAGTTACTTCAACTGACACCCCGCCCCTTCCCCTGATATCAGCCATAGTTCTTGCCCCCCTTCCCTGGTAACGTAATTTATAGACGGCCCCTTAGAACTAATCAGGATAACTAAAATGAGAATCTTGGAAACTGAAAATCTCATAAAGCTTCTATAAAATATTCTTAATTTTTAAAATAATTCACTTACCATTCCATGTTCTGCAGTAAATACTACAATTTCAAATTGAGGTGGAGCAACAGATTCAAGGAACTGATCAACGCCGGGTCGTTTTTTGAACCTCCATCCAGTTTGATACTAAGTTAAATAACAATCAGCATTAGGAAATGAACTTGAATAAAATGAACAAAAATATAGAACTTTACTTACTGTCCAATCAGGATGAACCAATAAATCTATTAATTCTAATACTAGAGTGTATTTTGGTTGAATGTAAGGGTACTTGAGAGGATCAGGAAGTAATTTATCTCTGCTTGGTTCTTGAACGAGCTGCAAAAAATTGTAGAACAGATCTTTAGTAATCTAAGCTTTTAAATATTTCTCTTTGGAGCCGAGTGATTACCTTTTTGTAGTAATTCAGTTCTCTCAATAATCTTTTAAACATTTGTTCCATGTATGGCAAATGTGTGAATTCATCCTCGATAACGTTCCCTTCTTCATCATAACTGGGTCTGGCCAACTCATAAAGCAAGTAGGAACCCATGCCACCCATCCATATACCGAAAAATGCCATACAGAATTTCATAAATGGAGTATAGGTTTTATCTTTTTTCTCTCCATCCTTTTTCTCTGGGTCTTCGTTTTCATTTTGTTTGTTTTGATCCGATGGTGGTTTTGCCTCGATTGGTGTCGTTGTTGACTGTATATTCGTTAAACTACCAGTTATTTTTGGCCGAATCGCTGCAAAAAATAAATTTTATAATCAGGGTGTCTACACAAATCCTGGAAAAAAATTCCCTGACAATTCCAGGTTTTTTTCCAGGTATCTCATGTTTTTTCCAGGTACGGAACATAGTACGGAACAATTAAACATATCGTATTTTTAAAACAGTCGACTCGGTATATGTATACAGTATCGCAAGTTTATTATACATTTTTTTTCATTTTCTAGGGATTCAATTAATATGTTTAATTTAAAAAGCGTTGACAAATTATATTACAAGATATTCTTGAATATGTTAGCACCATTGATCAATTAAATAATTATATAATACTAAAAACATTATTATTTCTCGAATTTTCCAGGTAGGGTAGAGACCTAAAACGGATATTCTCAGAATGCAAGGAATTTAAGTATGCGATCCATATTTTTTTACACATAATTTGGTTTACTTCTTTTAGATTTTAATACCATTATCTAAATTTTTTGGAAAATGAATCAAACTTCAGAATATAAAACTGATTTGCAATATCATCGACTGTGTATATTACATTATAGATAACTTTTAATTATAAATAATTAGAGGCTTCTGTATTACTGTAAGAATTTTTAGTAAAAAATAACTAACAGATTGATTAGAGGAAGTTTTTCTCAAAATAGAATACAGACTCGTGGTTCTTTCCAGAAAGTAAAATTCCATGCATTATGAATAAAAAGAATGGTAGTTGCATTAAGAATAAAGCTCAGCAAGACAAGATTTTTAAAAAATATCATTAGAAAACCTATATACATAAATAAATAATGAGAGTTGCAAAACGACGTAATTTTAATGATAATTGTGAAACAGACAAGACAAAAAAGTGAGGTTATGTTTCTGGATACAAACGTTCAGTGGAGAATGTGTATTTTTGTGCAGATTTCACTAGGGTTATCCTTGTAACTGGAGGTCGAAGGGTGGAGAAAGTCGCAATTCTACTGCCACTGTATATTTTACACAAAATTCGTAAATGTCTTGTCGCAAATGCCATCGTTTTAAATTATTCGTTTCTAAACTCTACAACCCCCGGTGCGCGAAAACCTCACTCCATATTCCCACGATTCCCACGCAACGAACTGGTTGAAGAACATCGATCGGTACGATAGAATCCTATTTTTATAAAAAATACACAAAATGGCTAAAAACGAAATCTACTACCTGCCACTACACACCACAAGAAAAAAGAACAATGAAATATACAGACATTGGCATAAAAAATCGGTGGATAATTTCAAACAGAGATTTCTTTACAAATCTTCATCTGTCATCTCCTGAAGGCATTAAAAAAATTAAAGGTCCCAAAGGGATTTGGTTTAGTGGTATCATAATAATAAAAAAAGTATTTTAAGACTTCAGTCCTGATAAAAATGTCACAGAAGTATTTTTTTAGTTGAATCTTTCAAACCATTTTAAACTTTACCGCCAATTCCACTTTGTCAAAATGTGAAGTACTATTTTTCGAAACAATGAAGAATCTTTTTAGCGGAATTTCGAGAAATTCGAGCCATTTTAATTTCAATTGGTTGATACTATTTTTGAGAAGCCTTTTTGACTAATTCTATTTATTTTTTATACAGTAAAAAGAAAGTCGTTTGACAATTCGCTTCTTCCCTTATCAGAATTTTCTTTCTCTCTCTCTCTCTCTCTTGCTCTACCTCCACTTTTTACCTCGTGTCTCGTGTGATCGTGTGCATTATCGGTTTGCGGGCGAGAGAAGCGTTTACCTTTATCTTGACAAAGTGTAAGAAAATTAGTGCAAGTGATTCTTTACAATCATTAAACAATTATAAATTCAAACCCTTTTCGTCCAGTCTTCTTAATTTAATCATGGCGGTTCGAGTACAATTCGAAAATAATAATGAAGTCGGTGTCTTTTCTAAGCTGACAAACTCCTACTGTTTAGTTGCAATCGGCGGTTCTGAGAATTTCTATAGGTAATTGACTATATATATTCAACAATTGCAAGAACAGAAAAATATATAATTAGGATCAAACTCCACTTATATCAGGTTAGAAATGATCTGAATGACAGTTGTAGTAGTTGTCACGTGTTCAGTTTCTAGCGTCAATCTCTTTGCGCCTTGTTATTTTTGATAATATCTATTATCATAGAGAATTATTATTTATAGTTGATTAAGAAAAAGTATTAAGAATTAAAGTAGTTTTAAGCCTTTAAAAATTGTGTCGATACATTCTATAATAAACGAGGAAATTGTATGGTAAGAAAACTTGAGAAAGTAAGGTTAGGATAACTTCAAGATCTGCAAGATTGGTGAAGGAGACATTTCTATACTTTTTTGGTGAAAATTTATACTATATCACGTTAATGATTTACTTGATTAATTTATTATTTTCTTATGAAAATGTTTTTTTTTTCTTCATTTTTAGCATTGTTTAAATGTTTCGAGATATGAATAAAGGTTTTTTGTCGTGGCGATATTTACTAGATATATTGCGAAACATATATAAGCGATTTTTTGTTAATCTCGGGAGGGTATACATGAATAATCTATTTTTTTCATTCAAATACTATTATTATTTTGTATTATTATGCATTAAAGTAAAACCTGGTGTAACGCAATAACAAATTAAGAATCTTGAAATCCTTTTTGTAATCCTGATTGGCTTTTCGTTACTTTTATATCATGAATTAAAATTTTTTTAAATTAAATCTACAAATAATCCCTTTCGATAAGAAAAATCTTATGAAACTTTTTGCGAATTGAAAAGCAGTTTTGCTTTTTAATACTCTCTACGTTTTTCGGTTTTAGTAACGTTTGCTTACCGGAAATTTACATTTTTAAACAAAAATCATTGGATTTTGAAGGTTCATAATTTCTTAACAATTATTAAGTTACGTTAGAGTTTTACAACGAAAATTGGTATTTTTAAAGAAAACCCATTCTTATTTAAACAAGATTTATAATCTTCGAACAATTTTGGATTATGTTAGTGTTTTTAGTCAGAAATTAGTTTTCTAAATTAACAAAAATTAGATTTAAAAGATAGATTCCCAACTTTATTAACAATCTAAAGTTATGTTTAAGTTTCACAACAGAAATCGTTATTTTTAATTTAAAAAAAAATTAGATTTTAAAATATTTAAATTCTTTGTACAATGATATGTTCTGATAGTGGTTTTCAATCTATTCTCTAAAGAAGATTTACAATTTTTGAACAATTTAATGTTGTTATCGTTTTTACATGAAATCGTTAATTTGAACAAAATTTATCAAATTTAAAAAAAGATTTAAAATTTGGATCAATTCATTATTATGGTCTGTTAGAGTTTTTCGTCGATAATTATTGAAGTTGAAAACATTAGATTTCAAAGAGTATTTGCAACTTTTTAACAACTTTAGGTTATGTTGTGTGTTCGATCTGAAATTGACATTTTTAAACAAAAATCATTAGATTTCAATCCAGAGATTTTTGTTTAAAATAATAAAATTTACCAGCTTCAACAATTTCGGATTCTGTTAGAGTTTTTTGTCCGAAATTGGCATTTTTATTAAAAAATCATTAGATTTCAAAGAATTATAATTTTTAACGATTTCAAGTTAAATTGGCGTTTTACATCAAAAATTCGTATTTTCAAACAAAAATCGTTATAGTTTGAAGAAGATTTAGAATCGTTTTACAATTTTGGGTTATTTTAGTGTTTTTCATCGGAAAAAATTGAATTTTCAACAGTTGAAATTGAAGAATATTGAAAATTGAAGAAAATTCTAATTTTGAGTTTTTGTAAATTAAATTTTCAGTTTTCTACCATTTGAAATTTATCTTAATGTTGAAAATTTTGAAAAAGTCGGATTTTTTTCGAGAATGGGTCGCTTTTTGCAAATAATGTTTTCGCAAATTAATAGTCATCTCATTGACTCTCAGTAGGGAATTTATGAGATTTAATCAAAAATGCAACTTTCATTTGACTCCCTATTAAACAAAAAACATTAGGTATAAAAGAAGATTTTGCGTTCTTAAAACAATTTTGTGTTACGTTATGTACAATAATAGGGTATATTAACGTTTTTTTACCGGACATTGATTATTTTAAACAAAAATAATTTGGCTTCGACATAACAAATTGAACTTACAGTTTTTAACCACCTTGAGATAGTGTACAAAAATATTATATACTAATTCTAAAGTTAAGATATCAATTTTGATCATTTATCCAAAATATTGTCATTAATTTTCTTATACATTATTATTGATAATATTTCCTATGAAATACAAAAACTTGGTAATAATTTTAATTATATATTTTAATTCAAAAATTGCGCGAGACAAAAAAATCATGCGCTTCGTGCGCGTGTTTGTGGTTTAGTAAAGTAAAAATTGCAAATGTATCATATTTATTAGTTAATTGTTAATTAACTCAATATTAATGAACCTATTCATTTTAGTGTTTTTGAAGCTGAACTTGCCGAGACAGTACCAGTTATTCACGTTTCAATCGCGGGATGTCGAATCATCGGAAGATTGTGTGTAGGTTAGTCAACTATAAATTTCAAAAACAAAATCAGCACATGGATATTAAAACTATAAAAATCATATTTTCTTATTTTAACTATATTTTTCAGGAAACAAAAATGGCCTCTTGGTTCCCAACACAACTACAGACACAGAACTTCAGCACATCCGAAATTCACTACCAGATTCAGTAAAAGTACAACGAGTAGAGGAAAGACTTTCAGCACTTGGAAACGTGATCGCTTGCAATGATTACGTGGCCTTAGTACACCCTGACCTCGACAGAGTAATTATACAAGATTGTTGTGTAATTAAAGTAATATAAAAAGAATTTTTGCTGAATGATTTACGTTTCAGGAAACTGAAGAAATTTTAGCGGACACTCTAAGCGTTGAAGTATTTAGACAGACAGTCGCAAGTAATGTTCTTGTTGGTTCTTATTCCGCTCTGTCGAATCAAGGAGGTTTAGTACACCCGAAAACATCAATTCAGGACCAGGATGAATTGTCTTCGCTTCTCCAAATTCCACTTGTTGTAAGCATTCCATTTTTACTAAAACAGGCTTCACAGCCCGTCCCCTTACTTCCGCTAACAGTTCCCTTTTTTATTTTTTACTCCTAAAAGTCCCCTATGTGAAGAAGTTTCCTTAAATATCCCTTAAATTGTGTAAAGTTCCCCTAAAAATTCCCTATTTTCAATGAAAATGATAAATATCCCTAAATCTTTGGAATCTTCATGAAATCTCTTGAAATCTTGAAAATATTTTGAAATTTTAATGAAATCTTTGGTGTCTTTATTATTTAGAAATATTTCTAATACTAATATTCACAAAATTCTTAATTTGTATTTAAAAATTTATTTTTATAGCTTTAATCATAATTTGGTATTGACAAGTAAAAATGAGAGTAAAGACGATTTATTCTCGGATTTATCAAATTATGAATCAAATAGAAATCTTTTTTAGTGGATGACGGATTCCTTGTTTTAATAAACAAACTAAATATTTTAGAAATCAAATCATAATTTCAAGAATTTCAAGTTCTAATATAGTTTTTTTTACTAAAAATAAAAATGGCCTGAATAACTAAATAACTTTCAAATCTCGGGTCAGCTCATAAGCTAGCGATGGCAAATATGCAATTGATTGTCTTAATATACTCTTTTTTTTGTTTTGTTTACTTTTCAAGTGTTGAAAAATACGCGCGAACTTATGGACTGACCCGATATTTTTAAAATGTTGAATCGATATTCACGTTCCCCAAATTCTAAGTTTCTAATTAATACTGTATTTGTATAGCTTCAATCATAATTTATTACTGAGAAGTAAAAACGAGAGTAAGCACGATTTATTCTTATATATATCAAATTGTAAATAAAATAGAAATCTTTTTCAGTGGATTAACTATTTCTTATAAACTTAAACTGCAAAATACCAATATTATAATAAACAATCTAAATATTTTTAAAAAATCATAATTTTAAGAATTTCAAGTTCGTATCTAGTTTTTCTCTCTTTTATAAAAATATAAATGGTTCAATAACTGTGAAATCTTTCAATTTTTTTGAAACTTTGTGAAATCTCCAGAAATTCCGTGAAATCTTTTGAGAAGACTGTTATTAAAGACAATATATTTTTTTTCTTTTAAATGTTGCGGCTGTTATTGCTCTCAAGCAGTTGGCATTACTTTCGTGTAGTTACTTTCACCAGGAAAAGATCATTTGTACTTTTAAAAAAATGCTGACAATTCCTTCATTGCATCAGCTAAACACTCAGAGGGTTTTTCCAAAATCTCACTTTTTGATACAGCAATTTAAGAAAAAATGTTACTAAAATGTTACTTAAAATGTTCAAATTTTAACGTAGCAATAATTTTTTCAACGTTTTAGCATTGATATTTCCTGAAATTATTCTCATTTAATGAAAAAATATATTTTTCTTATTCTTTCTGATTTTTAGCAAAAAATATTAGTCTTACTGTGATATCGCGTTCTTCAATTTTGAATTTCTCGGAAAAGAACCTTTTTTTTTGGATAAACATTTTCTTTTCTCAGCCAGCATTCCCATATCTTGGAAACATGTTTTTCGATTTTCAACGCTCATCCAAAGTCTATTTTGAAAACCCATGAAATTTTAATCTTGAAATTTTCGTTCGGTTTTCTCGGATTTGGCTAACTTTTTGCATTAAACGTTCACTATTCAGATACTGAATATCACGGAAGTATGTTTTTATTTTTTATTATAACTGAAAGTTGAAATTTTTATCGCAATCTACAGCGGAACCTGCTCGAATTTTACGTTAATACCACTTTGAGATTGTCATCTTCCACATCAATTTTTTCGAGCCTGGATAATTTTTTTTCAGACATTTTTCAAGGTACTTCGCTGTAATGAAAAATTTCTAGTTTGTTGGTTATCTAGTTCTGTACTGCTACCCTTCATTTAATAATGCAATTATTTTTTATTCCAATTTTACGGAAATCATTGGATTTTTTTTTATTTCAAAAATTTTTCCAATGCATTTGATTTTTTTTTTTAAATTTAACTTCAACTGTTTTGAAGTCATGAATTTAAGCTGAATTTGTTACCCCTTGAGTCCCTATATTTTATGGCATAGAGACTGTGAGGCCTGCATATTTGAAAAAAAAACTTACTTTCGTAATTTTAAGATTTTCATGGATGCTAATATTTTTTATGTATCTGGAGATCTTAACTGCTTCCATAAATATTGTTAATGCTATACTTTTAAATGTACGAAGTTTCGCCATTCAAGAAAATTATTAAATAAATATTACATGAAATGTACATTTAATGACGAAATATTTATCATCTACTAAAAACTGCGCTTAAATTTTCCAAACTGTTAAAAGCTGTTTTTTTTAGTTTTTAAATATTTTTTAAATTCTAAAACTTATTAGATTGTGCAATTCTTGTTTGAATTTTGGCCTAATCGAACAATAATTGATGTAATCTGTCTAAAATTATGACCATCGATATTCAAAATTAAACTAAAGCATCTTCAATATGGACAAAAAGACCGCCGTATTTTATTATAGTGAAATTTAAAAATATTTAATTTGTTTGTGTTTTTTCTTTGTTAATTCAACGAGAAAATATTTTAACTTCAAAATTTAATTTAAATCCTAAATAGTTTAATTTGAAATTAGTCAAATTCGAAAGAAAAGAAAAGGAGAAAAACGAAGCTTTTTGAGAATAGTGGAAAAACGGGGAATTTAAAAAAAGGGAAACGCAAGGGAATAGAGGAAAGACTGTGTAAACCCTGGATGAAATTTAAGAACAATAACGCATTGTTTGGAGGTCGTTGAAAGTTGTACTGAACTAGACTTTTCTTACCAATATGTGTATTTATTGTAATTTATGTACTTTCGGGAGTCCCCTAAATTATTATTTAGGATCACTGTAAAGCCAGCTGAAAAGTACATTTTTAGAGTTTGGTTTTCCGTTTTCCTTAAAATCAGATTCAGAACTTAATTTATTCATTTTCAGGCTGGTACTGTGAACAGAGGTAGTGAAGTTATTGCGGCAGGAATGGTGGTAAACGATTGGGTTTCATTCTGTGGAATGGACACGACCTCGACGGAAATCTCAGTTATCGAAAGTGTCTTTAAACTTAACGATGCTCAACCAGCTGCAATCACCTCCACCATGCGTGCTTCTCTCATTGAAAGGTATATAGAAAAATCCCAATAGAACTTTATAAATTTCGTTTTACAAAACTTTCTTTTAAATCAATCTTTTTTTTTCACAGTATGTCGTGAAAGGAAGGTTCGACACGGAACTACATCTACCGACATGATTGTACATAAATGCTCGCACAAATATACACAGTTATGCAAGGCGATGATACTTGTAATATTGTAATTGAATCTATAATATTCTGCGACATTTTCACTATAATCTAACGAGAAAATTTTGAACTTTATAAAATTGGTCTTTTTCAGGGCTCCAGCCCTTCTATTTTTGACTTATCTTTTGCGATAGGAATGTAGATGCTGTAAATTTTGTGCATTGCAATAAAATTGCAATATTCATTCTTTACGAAATCTCCTTTGTATTTTATTTTCGCAAATCTACGTCTAATTTTATAGGAAATTCAGGGTGACCGTTTTAATCGAGGAAAAAAATCGAACTCTTATAGCTGAATTTTTTTCATTTGAAGTAATTGAAACTGAACTACACATTGAAACCCTCAAAGTTAAAATTTTTGTTTATTAATTATTTATTTTATTAATTTTCATATTAAAATTGTTGAAACTATTAAAATTGAAGCTTACACATTTTTAATTCAGAAATATTATGTTCAAACGCTCAGTAATTCACACTTATAAAATGGAAGATTTTAATCATTTAAAGTTAAATGCCGTTAAACTGCCAAATTTCAAATATTAAGCTTTTCTAAATCGAACAGATTATACAAAAGGTTTTTAATTAACAATTTTTAAGTTGGTAGTTAAATATTTCAAAAATGATCTTTTCTTTAATTAAAAAATTTCAGATGGAATGGGTTTAAAATGGAATATTTTAGACTGAAACAATATTTTAATAGGATTTGAAATTGAGTAAAAGCGTTTAATCATAAATCTTTACTTTGAAGTTATTTTTAAATTGAAGATATTTTATTTATTTTTTTGACTACTAAGGCTTTCAAATTGAAACAATTCAATTTTTAACGTTAAAGTCTGTAAATTGTTTAGTTTTGAACAAATTCAGGATTCTATTGTAAAATCAATTATTGTTTCATTTTTAATACTTTAACAATGAGATGATCAGAGTTAGGATTTTTTTAAATCTCATAAATTCCCTATCTGAGAGTTAGTTAGGTGACTACTAATATGCCAAAACATTATTTGCCAATGGCAATCTGTTAACGAAAAAATCGACTTTAAAAAAAATGTTTTGGATTAAAATGTTTACAAAATTCTCATGTAAAATTCTGTAAATATAACATTTTTGCACTTATTTCTTATACAAAATTTGATTTTTTCTTCAATTTTCAACAATTCAAAATTTATTAAAATTGAAAAGTTTGCAACATTTGAAAATTGAAGAAAATTAAAAATCAAATTTTCAAACTGTTGAAAATTCAAATATTGAAAATTTAATTCAACTTTTAACTGCAAAATTTACCATTTTTTTCAATTATCAATAGTTGAAATTAAAGAAAAACGCAAATTTTGTATAAAAAACAAGTTGAATAATTAATAATAATTAATTATCCAATCAATTCTCAGTGGGGAGTTTATAAGAGTTAAGAAAATTCCAAATCTGTTTATCTCGTCATAAGTCTTCAAAACTGTATTTTTAAATTCTTTAAATTGAAAATGAACACTTGAAAATAAAGAACTAAAATGGAAGAAATTTTAAAGTAAGAGATTTTAGAAATGCGCACTGTAAACTATATGATTTCAAAATTAAAACAGTTAACAATTGAACTTAACCAGTGCCGTATTTACACCAGAGGCCAAAAAGGCCATGGCTTAAGGCGGCACTGCGGCTTGGAAATTTTATCAATACAGAACACGTCTGTTGGAAAGCTGGACAAGAGGTTTTTACATTTAGTTTAGTAGCCATTTTTGGAGCTGCGGAGCGCTGAGAAGTGGGATTTTACACTTAGGGGTGATTTTTAGGACTGGGGAGGGCTGGACAATTAGAGTTCTCAAATGCTCAAGAATTTATGTTGAGCAAATGCTCTCGAGAATATGCTCAGCATTTAAGTTCGAACAGAGCATTTATAGAGCATTAAAGAAAATTGTAAGCATTTATTGTTTAAACAAATATATATCACACTTAATACATATATTTTTACAAAAACATTCTATGTGGAATAAACATTATACCTGACGGAGTTAGGGAATTTTCAATAAATTGAAGTTGAAATTAATTTTATTATTATGGTTGAAAATTGCAAACATTTGGTGGAAAATTAATCTGCTTTGGTTGAGGATTTAAACGACTTTGTTGAAAATTCATCCTTTTTTATTGAATTCAACTATTTTTGGTAGAAAGTTTAAATCCTTTTTGTGATTGAAATATATCACGCTTTTCGTTTAGAATTCATCTTTTTTGGTAGAAAATTCAATTAATTTGTTGAAAACTCATTTATTTGGTTGATATTTTATCATTTTAGATAAAACCTTCTTCTTTTGCTCAAAATTGAATTCTTTTGTTGACAATAATGTTTTCTAGATGAGAATTAATTGTTTCCACTAAAAATTTAACTCGTACATGTTTCGTTCCAAATTTAGCTTCTTAAGTTGATAATTCAAATATCTGATTTAAAATTCCTGTATTTTATTGAAAACTCGAATTTTGTGGGAGAATATTTAATCTTCTTCGTGACTAATTCATCCTTTTGGTTAGAAATTTCTTTAAAAATTCAAATATTTGGTTGAAAATGAGATTTTTCTTATTTAGAATTCATTTTTTTTAATTGGAAATATAACTTCCATTTTTTGTCGAAATTTTATTTATATACTATTTCGTTGAAAATTTACTCTAACTTCATTGAAAATCAATTTTTTTACTGAAAATTTAACTATTCTGTTTTTAGTTGAAAATTTATCTTCTTTTCGGTGAAAATTTAACTATTTGTGGGAAATCTGTATTTTTTTGTAAAAGAATACTCTCATTAATTTAAATTTTATCTTTTTGGTTGAAAATTAATTTCTTTGGTTGAAAATTCGTTTGTTTTTTGTTTGGAAATTTATTTTACTGACAGAAAATTATCCTACTTTATTTTTGGTAGGTAATTTATCTTTTTAGTTTAAAATGCATGTATTTGGATGAAAATTAAAATTTTTTAGTTGAAGATTAATTATTTTAGTTGAAAATTCAGTTTAAAAAATTTCTTTCATTGAAAAAAAATGTGAAGTTGAAAATTCGTTTTTTGTTATTGATAGAAAATTCATCTTTTGGATTGAAAAATCCACTATTTGATCAAAATTTCATATTTTTGGTTGAAAATGCATCATAGTGAATAAAAATTAATTTCTTTGGTTGTAAATTCGTTTCTTTTTAGTTGAAAATTAATTTTTTAACGGAAGATATAACTATTCCATTTTCGCTGGAAAATTTATATTTTTAGTTGAAAATTAACTAACTGAAAAACTTTGCTGAAAACTCGTTTTTTTAAATTTAATTTTATAACGGAAAATTGCAATATTATATTTTTTGTTTGTAAATTTAGCTTTTTGAGTTTAAACTTGCATTGTTTTGTTAAAAAATAATTTTTTTGTTACGAAACAAAAATATTTTTATCAACATTCTTTTTTTTTTCTAGTTGAACTTTTATTTTTCTGACATTTTAACTATTTTAAACTTGGTTGAAAATTGATTCTTCTTAGATGAAAATATTGAAAATTCATAAACTTTGTTGAAAATGAGTCTTTTTTGATAGAAAGTTAATCTTTTGGATTGAAAATTCAACTAACTATTTGGTTAAACATTCAAATTTTGGTTGAAGATTCATCATTTATGAAACCTAGAAGGATTTAAAAATTGGGATATTGTAGCAAAATATGTTTTCTATTATTTGACTTCTTTTATCGTTTAAATTTAGCATCCTTTCCAATTTGAAGTGATACGTTTTCCCACGAAATTCAAATAATGTAATTATTAATAAAGAAAGTAGAAAATACGATTTTTTATATCCTAATTCAAAATGCTCATAAACGCTCATTAAATTCTAAAAGCACATAAAGTCGAGCATATTCTCATTCTCGTGAGAATTTCTCCGAGCACTTTAAACTCTTTAGAACACTATGGACAATGGGATTTTGCACTTAAGGGTGACTTTTGGGGCTGGGGAGAGCTGGACAATGAGATTTTATACTTAGGGGTGATTTTTGGGACTGGCAAAATTTAAAGTGACCGAGGGCGTTATACGACCTAAATTCTACTCTGAACTTAACATAAAAGAAAGTTGAAATGAAGATTATTTGAAATTGCAATGTACCATGTGATGGATAGGGTTTTCTTCTGAAAATTTGTCAAATTACCAGTCAAAAAATAAAATCACTATCATTTCCCGGTTTTTTCCGGTCTCAAAAAGTTCGCAGTCATTTGCCGGTTTCCAGGTCCAGCGACCACCGTGATTAAATTCTAACAATGAATCAAAGACTAGGGATTATCCAATATAATCATTTTGTTATATTTCATACAGAATGCTATCAAATATCTGTATACAATATACAAACTACGGTTTAACCTAGAGTACTGCAAGGCACAATAATCTAACAAGAATTGAGAGGCAGCTGTTCAAACTGCTCTGCTGAATCGAAAAAAATCAAATTTTTATCGTAATTAAACATTAATCGCAATTCAACGAACTTAACACGCGATTTAATTTCACTAACACTTTGGCAGTGGCTTAAATCAAGATTTAATGAAGATCCAAATAAGAGGTTACTTTTTATTTTCAATTTGTAACCCATTTTTGGATCTCTTATTAGTTATAAAACAAAGTGAAGCCCAAAATTAGGTGTTGAGCTAGCTTTTTGCGTTAGATTAGACATGCTGGCGGTATTCTGTTTCTCTGTACATCAGTGTGTCTCGTCAGGGATTAACTATTTGTACACAAAGTTCTAGTGTATGTACAGTATTTGACACGTGTATCATATCGTATATTAGCGCTCATTATAAACTAAACAAGTTTGCCTCGAAGCTTCAATAACGAGTGCAAGATTTCTGGAAGTGTTGTCGGAGCTTGTAACAGAATCCATTTGCAGGGTGTAAATGATATTTAACTTTGTAAACACAATGTGATTTCTTTGCAACCTAAAAATAATTATTTTCGACCTACGTCTGTTTGTACTCATATCGGAAATATGATGATTTGTTTGGTTTATTTACAGTGCTTGAAAATCAGTTGTGACTCTTGGCTTTTCAGGGTTTTTTTTTACAGAACTTAGGTATAAAACAATGCTTTGCTATTGTACTGTAGTTTTTTGCGAAATTCTGTTTCCGGTGGTTGAAGCAAAATTGAATTATTTATGCGGTTCACTGTTTTGAATAATTTGTTCGCAAAGCAAAACGAAGTACAGTTCAGCTTCCTCGATTTATCACTAATTCGGGCTAGTCTAGTAATTCGTAGGTTTGAAGCTTTATTAAAGACACTTCAGTTGAAGAGACTAGAGTAATGGTAATTGTTCAGAAAGCGAGAGTTCGTCTGCTGCTTCAGAATCTGAGCGAATAACCAAAGTTATACCAGCTTGGTAAGAAGCGGGAATGCGAACATGCGATGCTCCAGTTGTTACTGCGGACTGGTTCCTTTCGCCCATTGTTTCCCTTATCATATTCACAACTTGGCCTGATTAGAAAAAAACACACATTTTAGTAACCTAATTTAATCAATGATTAAATAATCAAGTCACGATGTTTTTTTCTTACCAAGAACGTTGAGTCTTCTCCACCTATGGTCGAAGGACATGAGAGGCGTCAAATCAGTGGATGGATTCCAATGTGACAAAATATCAGTGCGACGAATTAATAAAACACTGGGACTGGCAAGCTGATGCCACAAAACCTGAAAGTTCATGTTTTAGGGATTTCAGATTAATAACGTTTTTTTGTAATTATTGCAGGGTTCGGTTCACACGACTTTTTCGACTTTTTTAAATTCTCACCATAATGAGACCCCCCTGAGTCAGAAAAAAATATTTTTACGAAGGTGCCTGTCGATCTTTAGTCTGTAGGCACGATAACTTTCGAAAAAATAATCAGATATGATTGTGCTTTGGCACACTTTTTTAAGGCCTAAAAAGGTTCGTTATCCAGCTATTTTGGATCAAAATTCAAAAAGTTAGAGCATTTTGAAAATGGTTGAAACCATTTTTTTTAAGATTTAACAATTCTATGTACGGCTATTTATAGTACTCGAAAAATGGAACAATTTATCCTTATGACATTTTTGGATAAAAATAAAACTATCAGAGTTATAACATTTTCAATATAAAAAAAAAACAACGAAAATGTACATTTTAAGCAGAACAACGCACGATATGAAAAAAGGCTGCGTTACAGAAAGAATTATTAAGTGCAAAATTCATGCGATTTTTCTTCAAACATTTTTGAGATTAATAACAAAGTATATTTTCACTTAACAAATAAAAAAAAACAAAGAAAACTTTGATGAAACTACTAAACAATTTAGGAAATATATCTTAAATTTGTTCATAAAAGATTGTCATGTACCGATATACAGTTTCAAAGTGAATATTTAACACATTATATTTATAATTTGAGTGGATAATAAATCTATTGATTAAAAAAAAGGATCTCTCGAGATATAACGCCAAAGAATGGATAATAAGACTGAATAACATTTTGTATTAAACTTTTTTTATTTGTTTATTTTTAGATAGTATGTGAATTTTAACTATTATAAGTTTCAATTGCTCATACCGGTAATTCTCCTATAAATAATTCCTGGTGAGGAAGTCTAAATAATTGACATCGAAACATGTTGGTCCCTGGTAGTATACAAAAGACGGAGAAAGAATAAGGAACGTGAGAGGCTGGTTTTGATTGACTCTTTAGTTTTTATCTCTCTTTTTTCTTTTGTTATATATTTGTCTCTATAATAAGCCGAAAAAGACATAATTGAAAATCTGATTTGTGAACGTTTTTGTATTCTGATATTGGTGCATAAAATGGTTCATAAGAAAGGAGGTTTTTTTTTGATCTTAACGAATTTTTTAAATAGAGACACTAAGCTCAATTCTCATTCCAATCTGCAGGGATTGCCTATGAATACCATTAAGATTTCCTTCAATTGAGGTATAAACGTTTACCTCAATTTATCGAATGATACCTATTTTTTATCTAAATATTGCTCAAAGGATGTTTATGAAATTTGCAAATTTTAGAAACGTGTGATTGTTTGGATTATTACTTTTCCTATTTGGAAAATTTGATAATCTGAATAGATTAGTTTAGGATCAACCATAAATTCCAAAAGATTTCAATACAATTTCAAAGATTTTGCAAAAATATATATTCCAAATGAGTTCAAAGATTTTAGAATGTTTTAGAAGATTGCAAAAAGATTTCAAATATTTTAAAGATTCCAAAAAATTTCAAAATATTGCACATAGATTTCAAGGTTTCACAAAGATTTCCATCATTTCATAAGATTTGACAAAGATTTCAATGACTGAACAAAAAATTTCAAAATATTTCCAAGATTTCACAAAGGCCTGTACACCAGATTTAAAGAGTGATCAACCCCTTGACTTAAGCTTTCTATGAAATCGAAACCAGAAATCAAATAATCGATGAAATTGTTGACAAACCTGCTCTGGAAAACACTGCAAAGGATTCGTCATGTAAATTCCTGCTGGTCCTACACCAAATATCATTTGATGATGCCAAGCATCCGGAATATTACAGCCTTCTCCGCAATGTTGGAGATTTAACGTTGCTATAGGAACTGCACCTGAAATTGTAAAATTTGCATTTGTTACATTTGTTTGCTAATAACACAATGATCCTTATTAATAAATAAATAAAAATAAGGATCTTACCTCTGCTAATCCAGTAGTGAAGCCAGTGAGATAACGAAACCTTCCTCTCGGGATAAAAGGCAAAAAACTTTGTTAATGCCGCACCATTCGTTGCTAAATGTATGCCTCTCTCAATATCCCGGTGAGTTGCTCCGGCTAAGGACCGACTTTTTAAATATCTCGGTAACGCAGTACCAGGTTCTCTTGCCCTAGTAGCAACTCGTTTCACTAAGACCTCGAGAGAAAAAGGCACATCGAGGGCCATCTGGAAAATTCACAAGTTATAAATATTGTAATCTATCAACTAAATATGGGCCAGGATCGAATAGAAGGTTTAGAAAAAATCGTATAAAACTACAAAAAAAGTTGCAAAAATGTCGCATAAAACTTTTTACAACAATGCAAAAAAAAGCAGCAATTCCGAAAACCTGAATGTCTTCTAGAACGTGCCTTAATTTTGAAATGAATCACCTGTTGTGCTGCTTTAATTTAGAAGTTTTATTAATTTTAGGTCGAGTTTACAGATTTTGAAATTGGCTCTATTTTTTAACTGAAATTCTTGCAAATTTGAAAATTTCTATTCCAAATTCAAACCTACTTTTATACGAATTCTTATTAATTGCAAAGGATTTTTAATTCAATTCAAGGTAAAACGCTCAGTCTTCGCTAAATTAAGCAATTTGGCTATCATCAGAAGTCTTATAAAATGGAAAAAATTATCAACATGCAAAACAATTAATAGTTTTAGACGTTAATGACATTCATATATCAAAGGTTATACATTTTTTATTTTAATTTCCCCCTTAAAATAATTTTTTTCTCAAATACACTTAAAGCTGATATTTTAAAATATACATTATTATACAAATTAAATATAAAATAATAATCATTAAAATATATTTTTAGGCTCCAACTCTTATTTTCCTCATATAAATCTGCTACTTGGAGAGTGACTGGGGTCTTGACGATAACTGGGCGTTTTACCTCATCATTAATAATACAAATTAATTATTTATGTATTAAAGTTTGGACGATTTAGGGCTTCAAGTTAAAAATTATTTTATAATGGATTCTAAAAATTTTTAATTAAAAATTTTGTAATTGAAAACACTTTCAATTCCATACTATTGGAGTTCAAATGTACTTGAAGATCTGAATATTCAAATAATCGAACTTTTTATTGATTACTTTGTAAAATAGAAATAGTGCTAAACAACTGCATATTTTACTTTTACTTAATTTTATATAATTAAATTTTATTAACATTAAATTTAAAATTACTAAAATATTAGGGCTATTGAGGCTTTATAATTGAAATATGAAATTATTAATTTTTTATAAATCCATTTCAAACTAACTGTTTTTGAAAGTTTTCCTGCCTCAAAATGTTCAACTATTAAAACTTGCACTTTGAAATAATTAAAACCTTGAATATGGATTCACGTAATTAAAAATTGTTCAATTTCAAACGCTATTAATTTTAAATTGTCTACTTATAAAGCTTCAATACACTTTCTTTAAGTTCTCAATTAAAGTGGAGCAATTTCCTCACGTTTTGAATTTCAATTTTGAAAGTATCAATAAGATTAAAATTGAAATCAAGTAGCGAAATAATGAGAAAAACAGGAAAAAATCAATTAGTCGACTTTTTTACTTCGGAAAGTCGCATTAAAAAAAAACAGTCGCAAGATCCGAGCCCTGATACCAAGTAAAAATTGAAAACTCACAATCGCATTAATCGCGGCAGTCGCACCACAAGCAGAAGTCGCGATTTGGGTAACTTGCTTGACTGCAGCTTCTTGTTCGCTCCAGAGCATGACTTTCTCAACGGGCAAGGAACCATCAAGCCTTTCATCGCAGAGTTCGTCCTCCTGGAAAATAATTCAAATAATGATCCGTTCAGTACCTATTTGTTGGAAACTAGTTACTTTTCAAGATGGAAAATTTTCACAAACCAGATTTGAATCGCTGCTTTGATTAAAGTTTGTCTGCTTGTTGAGCATCAACTTTTTGGCCATCATTCGATGATAAAGAGTAGAACTGAGATTGACTTTTCTCGAATTCAGATTCGAATTGTCAGCCGCAGATGTTGAGGCATTATCAGCCCAAAGTTCTGCGTCTACTTCTCTACTGTCTCCAGGCGAAATAAGATCACCGCTGGTATTGTGATGACCAAAAGATTCTTGCAGAGGGCATCCACCACTTCTGTGATATCCTGTCGCCTCCCATCGACCTATAATTATTTTTAAAATTACAGGGCACGGAATCACTTCAGAGATGGAAACAGTATCTACAGTGGCATTAATTTTGAGAAATAGTAGCAAATTAGTGGCATGAACTTTTTTAAAACAATAAACATTTAATATCAATCTGATAGGCCTCGGCTCGACTAGATTTTTTTAAAATAGAATAAGTGACATAAGTCGCATGAAATTTCTAAAACAAAAAATCTTTAGGAATAAAGAGTGAAAGTTTCAGATAAAGAACTTCAATGCGTAACATATACATATTTTGTTAACGAAGAAAATTAGATTAAACGCTATACGTGTATAGCAAAATACATAAAAGAATAAACGATATGTACTAACTTAAATTTTCGTATATTTCTAACATAAAATCCTATGGGTTTTCAAATTATTTTTGCACAAATGAAATTAAAATTGTTAAACCCATTAATTTCTTTAAGTCACTTAAGGCACAACAAAATTGAAAGCAAGAAAAACAGTATTGTAAAGAAATTCCATAAAATTATGTTCATATACTGCATGAGACTATGCGCTGTGTATAAGCGCATCCTAAACGGCACTGTCAGCAGATAGACTCATATTGAATTAAGGCGTCAGTTCATAGAAGTGCTATTTTGATATCATTTGATGAAGTTTTGTAGAAAACTTCTTAACCATAGATAACCATTCTGACTAAAAGGATACGTATTTTTGTAAAGTATCTATTTTTTATTTTATTCTAAATCTTGACATTTTTAAATATGCAAATACTTTCGCTGCTTGATGGAACTGCTGCGCCAAAAAATGAACCTTGGCCTCGACCTTGGCTTCTGTTCTCCGGTAGAAGCGATTTAACAACTCAAGGTCATTGTAATATTAAAAATATTACTAATTTATTATTTTATTTTCTCCAAAATAAAATATACAAACCGCATTTTCTTTCGTAAATGTACAGAATAGGTAATTTATTAATGAAAAATGCAATTGTTTAAAGTATGCAAATGCTCTATTTCTTATACGAGCAATTCCATGTCAAATCCTCTAAAGAATTTCAGCCGTTGTCAGTAAATTTGATGAAAATTCTAGTATCCGTTCTCTTAGGTGTTGAAAGAAACACCCTGAAATAATGTTTGAAAAAATAGAAAATTAGGAGATATTAAAAATTGAAAATTTTGGTCCTTTTTTCTTTAACTTTCAAAATTTTGGTAATTCTAATGATATTAATGTGCATTTCTTTTTAAATTATTCGTATTTTTTAGGTTTTTTATATAGATAGATAGCTTACAATGTCCTCTACCCTTCGTGCATACGATAATAATATTCATCTAATGTTCGTATATTGTTTACATGGTTTTTTACATCGTGTACATCGTTTCCACGTAAGGTTTTTATTATTTCTCGAAAACTAAGTGTCAGCTATATATGTTAAAAAATGAAGAAATTAGTGTTTTTTTCTTCTTCAGAAATTGAGTTTAAAAATTAGTTTTTAAAAAATCCAAGAAGTTTTTGATTTTTATTTTCAAAACTGCGTCCTATTACGCATAATTTTTAAAAAATACACCATAATATCATTAAAATTACCAAAGTTATGATAGTTTAAGAAAAAAAGGACCAAAATTTTCAATTTTTAATGTCTCCCAAATTTTTTTTATTTTTTCAAAAATTATTTCAGGGTGTTTCTTTCGACACCTAAGAGAACGGATACTAGAATTTTCATTCAAATTACTGATAATGGCTGAAATTCTTCAGATGATTTGACATGGAATTGCTCGTATAAGAAATAGAGCCTTTGCTTACTTTAAAACAATTGCATGACGAAAGAAAATGTGGTTTACAAATTTTATTTTGGAGAAAATTAAAGAATAAATTAGTAATATTTTAAATATTACAATCACCTTGAGTTGTTAAATCGCTTCTACCAGAGAACAAAAGCGAAGGTTTACTTGAATGGCCTTATTGGTCAAATACAGTCATCACATGACCTATTTTCCATAAAAACAGGTAAAAAAGTACATTTTTTCAAAAAAGCTGACAATAAAAGTTTTAGAAGTTGAATAAACACATAAATCAATGTTTATTCAGATATTTTATTTGTTGAACACCTCACCCTATAATTATCAACTAAGAAAAATGCCCACCGAATCATTTCAAAGGAAATGAAGTGACACATTATACCAGATTGATAAAAAATTAGAACTTCTAGATTTCTTTCTCAATCAGGCGGAAGTTCCATTTTGACAAAGTTACTAAAAAGTTACCGATTTTTTTGGTAAAATGTCTTATTTTTGTAACTAACGCACATATGTAATCGTTTGTTCTTTATTCTAATTTGTTTTTTCTACACAAATATTGTTTTCCAAAACAAGAAAATCCCCGTTTTTTACAAGAACAACGCTTATCTTGCGTATTTAACCAATATTGTACTCAAATGTGAATAACACAGGGTAAAAACGTATTTTTTCAAAATAATACGATTTTATGATGTCATTTTATAGTCGATAAGATATTTTTGTGAAAGAATAATGAAAAAAAAAAACAATTGAAGACAAATTTAGTATAAGTTACAATATTTAAACATTAACATTTTTAATTATCTTTGAAAATCGACCTTCAATATGAAAATTATTATTTTGAAAAAAATACTATTTATATATAACGAATTAAAAAAAAGTATCCAGAGACTTATTTTTAGAACTCTAAAGTAAAAAAAGAGAGTAGAAAACTGCTAGGGTTATTGAATAAATCAACAAATTAGCATTCAACATTTTCATAAAAATCGCCACCATTTTGTTTATTCTGAAGTTGTTACAAGCATTTTTCCCCGAATTTAGAAAGAAAACTAAAAGTTCTATCAGATGCAAGACGAAAATGTTAAATTCCTGCATCAGTTTAAAAAATACGATAATTCAATGATCGAAAACTCTTTTTGATAGTTCAAAACTTTGGCAAAGAATATTTATTAAATAGGTAAAGTTCGTGTCCTCTCCTTTTCTTTAAAAGCCAAAATATTTCGTTGACGACTGATTCTGCGACACTAGCATGAACCACGGACTTAATTAAAATGGATACGGCCTTACAAGAGTTTGTAAATTAAAATTGTAAATAAAATTTTACTTTGAATAGGTGACAACTTATGATGACTACAAATAGTCTCAAGAGTACTTACTGGTTCCAACACTCGTACTCGATAACCAGGATGATTGAGCTTGTTTCGGGGCCGAATCTTTTGAAGTGCTTGCTTTTATCTCGACATTTTCCTCCTCAATTTGATGACTGACATTCGACGTACTCGGTTGCGGTTCCTGAGGAATTTGCAACACCTCTTGCCGAGAAACGACTTTAGCGCTGCTTAAATCGTTCAATAAAATCGGGTCCGCTTCGACGTTATCCAAAACTATGTTTTGAATATCTTCATTGATGGAAGCCATATCACTATCACCCGTATCCTGAAGATGAAGAAACAAAAAAAGTCCATTATGGAATTACAGAGAAATTGTGTAAATAAATTACAGATCTATAAAAAAAGCTTGAGGATATAACAATTGTTAAAAATAATAATCTACCTGCTCGCAAGAAGGCCCAGGATCGAAATCCATTTCTAAAAAATCCATTTCTGGACTAGATCTTCCGCTCTCGCGACCTTCAGGTTTGTCCTGACGCATTTGATTCACTTCTTGCCTAAAATCCAAATGGATATCATCATCGTCTCCCTTGTAGGTGTAAATACAATGATCTTCTTCGTCAGATAAATCGCCTTCATTTCCAGAACTGGAATCTCGACGATTATTTTGCGTTCTAGGAAATTCCTGTTAAAATTAAACTCAATGGGTTAAAAAGTTCAGAAAAGAGATTTGAGTTCATTTAAAAATAATCATAAATGCTAAAAGATAGGACTTTGACAAATATTTTGACCACTTTTTTGATAAAAGTATAGTGATATAATTTAAAAGTGCCCATATTTGAATGAATTGATTTCACATTCTTCCAATTTTTATATAATGATTTACTAAGTTCCCGATTCGCTACTTTTCAGCTTATTATTATTTTCGGCTTCGAAAATTTGTTTTCTTCAACCTAAAACTGGACCCAATAAGAGAAACCATTTTGTTTTATTTTGTTAAAAAGTTACTTTTTTTAGTCAAAAATTCCACTACTTGGTTGAAATTTGAACTACTGTCTTAAATATATTTTTTTCGTTGGTTGAAGATACATCACTTTGGTGAAAAATGTAACTAATCCAGTTTTAGAAAATTAATTTTTTTCTATACTGTTGAAAATTCGTTTTCTTCACTAAGAATTGATTTTTTTAAACTAAAAATGTAATTATTCCATTTTTTCTTGAAAAATGATATTTTAAATTAAAACTTGATCTTTTCTAGTTGAAAATTTAACCACACGGTCAAAAATTCATGTATATTGTTGAGAATTCGTCTTTTTGGTAAAAAATTTATCTTCTTGTTGAAAAATTCATAATTTTTTGATAAAAATGGTTGAAAAGCTATTGCTCTATAGAAAATTCAAGAATTTGGTACAAAATTGACTTATTTGGTTGAAAATTCATATTCCTGGTTCAAAATTCAACTATTTAAAAAAAATTAAGCTACTTGGTAAAAAATTCATATAATTTGTTGAAATTTCGTCTTTTTGGTAGAACATTAATCTTCTAAGAGGAAATTCACCTTTTTGATCGAAAATTGAACTTTTTGTGGAAAACTCAACCATTTGGTAGAAAAATCATGTATCTTGTGAAAAATTCCTTTTTTTTTTGTTAGAAAATTAATCTTTCTGGTTAATTAGAATTCAACTATTTGGTTAAAAATTCAACTATTTTGATGAAATCATATTTTTTGGTCAAAAATTCAACTGTTTTGTTAGAAAT
>CAKNXH010002200.1:199914-211019 GCA_932178445.1 Andricus quercusramuli | reverse complement strand
GTTGGATTGAAAATTTTCTTTTATGGCATAAACCTATCTCGTTAAAAGTTAAACTATTTTGTGGATGATTCCTCTCGTTTGTTTGAAAGTTCAACTGTTTTGTTGTTGATGCGACTGTGTCATTAAAAATCACATTTTTTGTCAAAAATTCTTCTTTATGGGTTGAAAAATCAACTATTTTGATAAAGACATATTTTTTGGTCAAAAATTCAACTGTTCTGGTAAAAATTCCTGCTGGAGGATTCAAAATTCACGTTTTTGGCAGAACAATCATCTTTTTGGGTAAAAAATAAACTTTTTTGTTGGAAATGCAACTGTCTTCTAAAAAATTTGTCTTTTTGACTGGAAAATTCAACTGTTTTTGTTGAATGTTTATTTTTTTTTAATACGATCATTTGATTGAAAATGCATCTTTGTAAGTAAAAAATTCATCTATTTTGATAAAATATTTGTAAGTAAAAAAATCAACTGTTTTGTTAAAAAATCATCCTGTTGGATAGGAAATTTTTCTTTTATGGCATAAACCTATTTCGTTAGAAGTTAAATTATTTTGTGGAAGATTCCATTCGTTTGCTTGAAAGTTCAACTGTTTGGTTGTTAATACAACTGTATCGTTAAAAATTAAATTTTTTGTTAAAAATTCTTCTTCATAGGTTGAAAAATCAACCACTTTGCTAAAGACATCTTGTTTGGTAGAAAAATTCAACTGTTTCGTTAAAAATTCGTCCTGTTGGATTGAAATTTTATCTTTTATGGTAGAAAAGTCACCTTATTTGGATGAAAATTCATCTTCTGTGGCTTCAGAATTGACCTATTTCGTTAAAAGTTCAACTATTTTGTGAAAAATTCTCATTTTTCGCTTTAAATCTCAACTGTTTGGTTGTTAATCTCGGGTTTAAAATAATTTTGGGTTAAGGCAAGTTTGGGAAAAGGTGAAAAAGTGGAAAGACTCTGAGCCCTGACATCACTGACAGGCTTGCTTTCAGAAAAATGAATAGAATCTTACTCTTTGCAATCCGCTGGGCCCAGCTCCATCCTTGCTCCCGTTGATATTAGGTTTCAGAAAGCAACAAGTACCCTGACTTGTTGATCCGATACTGCCTCCAATATTATTTAAAACACATTTCGACGACCACTTATCGTCAGCCTCTGGACTCGAATCCGAACTGCAAGAAACTTTCGGTGGACATTTATCTATATCCGAAGTGTAATCCACATTATTCCTCATATCCGTATCCTCACTAGAACTGTTTGAGAAAACATTTGGAAATGCTGAGCATCCCGCAGATGATTCGGAACTGTTGAATTTCCTAGAACTGTTTTGTTCTGAGGAACGAGGCACTACCGCACTTGAATGATAATCATTCGAAATCGTGGAAAGGGGAGACTGATTTCCATGGGGAAGATTCAAATTTGTCGGGAAAGCTGTAGATCTGTGATTAGAGAGACTTGATTCAGAACTATTTGGAGACTGAGACCTGAGATTCAAAGCCAAGAATGAAGGAGGGAGATTTGTGTTTTCTGAAAAGTGTCCATTGTCTGAAGTGGAATAATTGTGCGGCACTTCGGAGTTTTGTAATTGTGATCCGTTTGACAGTATCACTGTATCGTTGGATGATGAGCACTTGTCAGTCGTTTGAACATTATTGTTCAATTTGAATTCATCTGAACCTCTGTTCTGTATTTTAACCGCGTTGCAGGTTTTCGGCTCCTGTCCTGGCTGTTCGCCGTTCGCCTCTTGACCTTCCTCTGAATTCATTTTGGGGTTTTCAATCAATGGCACTAGCTGCTCAAATTCTGTAAAAATACAAACACTCAAATTATAATTCATCGAAAATTATTACGTAACGATAATCCAGTTATTTCAAACGCGAAATGGTAAAAGTATTGGACATTGAATATTTCGATGAAAGAACTGAAATGATAAGATAAATACAGGTGTAGGAAATTTTATACAGAAATTATATAGTTGAAATATAGATATAAAAATTCCGCAAAGTCTAAGGAACACCAAAATATGAATCAGAAGGATATCAAAATACCGACACAAAATAACTGAAACTTAAATTCCTGCACATGCAGCTTATTCTTGAAGTGTGATAAAATTGAAAATATCACAAGGAGATTATAAGGATGGAGATAGAGAAATTCTCTGAATGAAACGAGACCTGTTGCAAGTGAATGTGAGTGACAGTAATCATTATCACAGAGAGGGAAAGTATTGCCATTTCTAAAGCAAATATGGTTTAAAATACCGTCAATGGGTGGATGATTTGTGTCGATCAAAAACAGAGTATTTCCGGAAGAGTAAGAAAGTTTTCTTTTAATACCGCACCTTCAAATTTCTTCCTGAAGGCTCAGGAAAGTAAATGTAAATTCTGTCATAACATCCCTGAAACACGGCACTGACTACTCACGCATCTTCCTATTACATTCCATTTAGAAAATCTTCAGAAACTAGTGTAGACTATTGTTTTCATTACGTTTTATCATAAAAATACACGCTTGGCACTCAACAAATGAAATATTGTGAGGTGTGCGACGTTTCCTACAAAGCAAAGTATATCAGCTGTTTCTTCCTCTGCCATTGGAGTACAAATGAGTAAAAAAACTGAAAAAGACGAACACGCATGAACACGAATCACGATGAACGATTCGAAACTTTTCCGGAAAACCCCGAAACGAAAGAACGAACATGCACGAATGTAGGAAGAAGGATGTCGCTCTAGGGCTCTATGATTTCTAGAATAGTGATTTATTTTATTAAAGATTAAAATTTGTTTGCTTGCTAGGTCAAGAGATACTTTAAAAGTAACAATTATATATATATATATAACGTTCTTCATACATAAACATTCAAAATTACAAATTCAACTGTAATTAAAAGTTGTAATTAGTTTAGGAAAATATCTCATTTGGAAATACCGCCGAAATTGGCAACCCTGGAGGAAATAACTTGCATTTTTGTTATCCAATCGAAATTTAAATTAGAAGACCGAAATTTTGTCTTATTTGTATTGTTTTTTTTTCAGTGGCTTTTTAAATCAATTGCACCTCTAACAATTCTTCGAAGTAGCTTTCGAGATCTCATAACAAACATTAAATCTTAAAAACGTGGAATTTATCAGCTAACTGATCGATAATTTTTGTATGAATGAAACATAACCTCACTTTGGCATTATAGAAAAATTCGTGACGTATGCAATGTTGACTTGATATCTTTTTTATTTTATCGGCATAATTTTGACAAAAAGAGTATTCTTCTTGGGATTTGAATACAGGAAGTGTGTTAATAGTATTGAAAGTAACGCTCGAATAAGTCAAAACGAAGGCTTCACGTGAAAACAATAACCGCCTGTATGTTGATAAACATTCCTTTGTAAACTCGCATACTTTTATTGGATATTAACTGGACTCAACTGGACAATTGGTTCTTATAGTCAGCCTTATCTAAAAGAGCAGTGGCCTAGATAAAGAATCTCTCTTTGATTTGAGGTTAATCACTTGCATTTGGACTGCAGCAGCTAATAGTAGAAATTCAAAGCGCAGCTACTAAAAGTTTACAAAAATGACTGAACAGGTACCTAAACAAATTTCGGAACTTTCCGCGTTTTTACTGCTTTTTATGTCGACTTTGATTTTAAGAACATAATTTTTATAGGTTCATGAATTCAACGTGGAAATGACCTGCGATGGATGTGCAAAAGCTGTGGAGAAAGTTCTTAGTAAAAATGGTATGTAGAAAGCTTTCTAAACTTTTTCAAAATATAGCTTCGTTTATTCTTCAAGTAAAACCACAAGTCCTTTATTTTTTAAGCTTTTTAGCTCTATCCTAATCTTAATACGAAATTTATCATCATAAATATGGATAAAAAATAGAGAGTGCCTCCTTATACCAAAAAATCTGGTTATTCCGAATAGCCAGATTTTTTTAGCCTATTCGTACCGAAATTTCGGTACAAATAGTACTTTTTCCAGCTTCTATTCATACCGGAAAAATTCGGTTATTTGTACGGAAATTTCGGTACACGTAGCCACTGAGATTTCTAGTTTTTCGTTACAAATTCAAAAGCAATAAAATTCAACAGTGAAGGATAGGAGTGGTTTTAAAAATATATCTGTAACAACTATACATTTTCTTGAATCCTCCTTTTAACTGTTCAGTATTTTTAAATTATTAGGGTGGCCGCTGAACAGGCAAACCAGAATTTTTTTGAGACCGGGGAAAACCGGGAAATAAGAGTGAAATTATTTTTTGACTGGGAATTCTACAAATTTTCAATGCTTAAATTTTTTCATTATGAAATCATTCAGTTATTTACAATGAGTAATTTTAGAAATTTTTGCATTAAAAATTTTCCATATTAAATCTTCATTTTAAGCGTACATTTTCAGTTTTTAACATTTTTTGAAAAATATGTTTTAGGTTGATCAGCTGTAAATATAAATTAACTAATGTTTTTTTTTAATTCAAATATAATTCGAATATTTAAAATTAACCGAGCAAGTCACGCTTACCCCGAAAGGGAAATGGCTTAATGATATAATAATAATAAACAGTAATTCGAAAGACTTATTAGTTAATCAAATGTAAACGTCCGATTCAAACTTTATAAACTAATTTCAAAGTTTAAATAATTTCGAACTAATAGATGGGATGACATGATTTCACCGAAAAAGCAAAATCTCGAATGTTGATCGATGCCGAAAATATAATTACCAAAATATAACATTTCCAAAAAAATAAAATTTCAAATGACCGAAAAATTATAAATTTTTTAAATGTTTTTTTTAATAAAATAAAAACTACGCATCCTATCAAAAAGTGTTAAATAACAAATTTTTAGATCTTTTTTGTGGGCACAATTTTTGTCAATCATCATTTCTCGTTATATCGTGCATTATTTGACGTAACATTTTCGTTTTTTTTTAAATTTTGTAAGTGCTATAACTCTGATGATATTTCTTTTATCAAAAAAAAGTAATTAGGAGAAAATTTTCTTCTTTTTAAGTACTACGAATAACAGCAAAGAGAATTTTTGAATCTTGAAAAAAGTGGTCTCAAAGATTTTGAAAGTGCTCTAACTTTTTGAATTTTCATAAAAAATGGCTAGCTAACGAACTTGAACTTCAGTTTAGGACACTTAAAGAGTATATTAAAGGTCAATCCAGTATATCAATTCTTTCGAAAGTTATCGTGCTAACAAACTAAAAATCTATACAGACACAAATAACTATTTCCGGTTCAGGGGGTCTCAAAACGTGGACATATGATAAAACCGGAGGGAGTGAAACTTTACACAAATATAATACTTTCTCTGGTGAAAATATAAAAAAGTTTAATATTTTTTATATGTTAGAATGATATTTTATATACGTGCATTCTGAAAATAAAATCAGTTAAAGAATTTTTCAGGAATTTGAAATTTCGTGTTTTAAAAATCTCTTTAATTTTATCATTTTGGGAATTTTTAATTTTTCCAGTTTCTTTAACTTTCACTTTCGGAATATTTCGATTACGTTAACAAACATTTTCGGTAGTTCTATTTTTTGTCGGTAACTTGTAATTTTTTTAAATATTCTATTTCGGTAATTATATTTTCGGTATTTATCAATATTACGGATTATGTTTTTTTCGGAAAAATTATGTCATCCCCAACAGATTCATAATTAAACACTTTTATTCAATTTGAAATCTTATTTAATATTTTGTCAGTCTAAATATTTCATTTTTAACTAACTTGACCTTCATTTTAGGATACTTGAAGATTATGCCAAAGCCCAATCCAATAGGTTAATTCTTTTGAAAGTTATCGTGCTAACGAACTAAAAATCTACAGACAGACATTTTTGTAAAAGCCTGTTTTTTGGGTTTAGGGGGTCTCAAAATGTGGATATTTTAAAAAACAGGGGGGGGGGGGGTCAAATTTTAACACAAATCTAATACCTTCTCATTATAGGATGAGAATGTAAAAAAATAATATATTACAAATCAAATATTCAAAATTTGAAATAGCCTTGAATCGTTTAAATTTCAAAGTGTCAAATTCAAACTTTGAACGTTACCATTTTAATTGTTCCATTACAAAATTTTTATTTTGTGCGTGAAAGTGTTAAATTTTAATGTATGAAAAACAATTGAACCATTATTAATTTGAAACGACATAAAATTTAAAAAAGTTAGCTTCTAATTTAAAAGTGTTCATTAAAAAAAATTTTAATCGTTCAATTTTTAATGTTTTTTAATTTGAAGTTGCTTTCGATTGCATTTCAGTTTCGATTACTTCAAATGAAAAAAAATTTCTGTTTTCGGAGTTCCAATTTTTTGATTTCAATGACCGTGACAAATTTTTGCGAATCGAAAAAAACCGAGAATTGTTTTTCCTCGATTAAAACGGCCACCCTGATTATTAAAATATTTATTTCGATAAAAGTTAATTATTACTTAATTATGGAAGGTAATTTTCTGAACCAAAAAATAATGTATCCTTGATTTTTCAGGCATAAACAATATGCAAATCGACGTTCCCAATAGAAAAGTTACCGTGACGACGTCACTTCCAGCAGATCTAGTTTTGGAGTACCTGAAGAAAACTGGAAAATCCAGTTCTTTTATCGGAACTAAGTGAGCCAAATCCAATAATTTTTCGATGTACTTTCGTTGATATTGAATTTTTTTACTTAATTAACCCGAAACGCAGTGGGGAAATATACTCTAATCACAAATTTCCAAAAATCAGGTAAAATACAAATGGAAATCGTTTAATTTCTTTGAGCAAATACACTTATTTACAACAACAGGCTCTTTTCTTTACCTTTTCGACAATAATCTTAAAAGCTTAGTAACTATAAATATGTAACTTACTAATGTTACGTTTATACAAAAATACAAATAATCTTTAATTGATAAAAAGTAAAAAATACCAATTATTTCAAAGGATTGAACATGTAAGTAGACGAACCGTATTAAATAGTCTAGTTTTTCAGTTCTTCCTCCAGAACAGTGAGTCTTTGTTCGAGTAAAACGACAGTATTCCGTATAGATTCGACTTGGTCACTGAGGGCCTCGATGACGGTACTAGTTTGGCTCATAGATTCCGAAGCAGCTCTTGATCCATGTTCACAAAGTGGTAAAGAAGCAACGTGACCTCGCTCTTGTGGTCGCGTATTTCTCAAATTGATCACCTCAACCTTTACCTTTTCTCCAGGCAAAGTGAAGAAGCATTCTCCATAACTTCTGCGCTTAGGCTCGAACTCTTTAATACTTTGGACCGATCGTGAGAGGAACTAGATGAAATAAATATCAATGAGGAGGTAGAATTATAACTTTAGCGCCGTTGCTAGTACCTCTTTTACTTCTTCCAGATTTTCCTCAGCCTCTTCTTCTTCTTCATCTTCTTCCCCTTCGTTTGACTCCCTTTCGAGAGGCTTGAAACTCTCAGATAAAGGGTCGTCCAATTTCAATTTGGGATTTGATGGTATCAGTTTTCTCGCAACTTTCCTCGCTTTGTCGTCTCTGTCAAAGTTGGATTTCCACATCAAAAGCTGCCGATCCGCTCCTCCGGATGTGAAGTATTCTCCGGTTTTCGAAAACGCTATCGATGTTATTCCACCTCCATGACCTTTAAGGGTGTAAATTGGACGGCCTTCGAGCAAATCCAAAACCTGGAAGTGTATGTTAATGGATTAAACGCTGAAAATCTTTGAGAATTCGTACAAAATTTGGCAACTTTCCCTTGGACATTTTTTCAAGAGGAATTTTTTCAATTTGAAAAGTCGGACCTTTTGTAAATTAAAAGGGACGAATTAAATAAACACTAACTTCAAATGATTTTTATTGTTTGAATCTTTCAAACGTTTCAAGGAATTTAAAAAGATTTTGAAGATATTAAGGCAGTTTAAGGAATTTCACAAGAATTAATTAAGGGATTCAATATTATTTAAATTATTTCAAGGGATTTTCAGAGATTTCATTAATTTAATGGGAATCCAAGGAATTTCCTAAGCTTCATAAGGATTTTGAAGGATTTAAAATATTTTAGGGCATTTTTAATGATTACATAGGACTTCTGAGAATGTTTTAAGTGATTTCAACAGATATAAAACAATTCTAAAGATTGTATAGTATTTCTGTGAATTGCAAAGAATTTCACAAGAAATAAAGCTTTTCATGGAATTTCAAAGATTTGAAGAAATTTTCCAATTTTTCACGGGATTTCACAGAGTTTTAAAAGGTTCATGCGGTTTTAAAGGATTTCGGAAAAGTTCGAAGGATTTCATATGATTTGTAAGGTTTTATGATATTTTACAAGATTTCAGAGGGTTTCTTAGATTTCCAAATATCTCAAAGGAATTTTAAGGATTTTCAAGGGATTTTATAAGATATCCGAGGATTTCAGTGAGATGATTTTAAAAGATGTCAATGAGGTATTTAAATGAAATTCTCAGGATCTCCAAGGAGTTCATAGTACTTCAAATATTTAAAGGGATTTGTAGGAATATCATCAGATTCCAAAGGAATTTTGTAATATTTCAATGATTTTCAAAGAATTTATAAAACAAGAATTGAGGTATTTCAAAGATTTGAAGAGATTTTCAAAATATTTCAAGGTATTTCAAAAGATTTTCAATAATTTTGGGACCGAATTCATTTCAAATCAAATCATTTACCACTCAAATGTGTTATTTTTCAAAAAAGACGACACGTATCTTACCGATTTGCCGAACAAATTTCTTTAAAGTTATTTGAATGAAAACAATTAAAAACGCGGATTCCAAGGATTTTAATATAGATGTTTATCTTTTTCTTTCCGATTCTGATCAAATTTCTCGTCCACTTTTGAAATCCATTGGAAAATTTTTTATAGTTGAAACTTGGCAAAAAAGTGGCGATTTTTCTGGAAATATTCAAAGTTAATTTACTCAAAACCCCAATACAATTTTATCGTGTCATAAAAAACAACGAAGAACATAATTTAATATTTTGACAAACTTTTACATCCAAAATTTTCCTTTGAAGACGGTATTCTTTAAATAATCGCTACTATAAACTTTTTCTAACTTCATTCATTATTCTTCCAGCAACACGTTGTTTAAACTGTTAAATTAAGTCCTTTTTGATTTTTCATCACACCATAATATTATATTATTGTGGAAAAAACCAATCTTAAAGAATGTTATACCTATTTTCGGGAAAATATTGAAAATAACGCGAACTAGAAAAAGGTGTCAAGAGACGTTTTTCTAGAAATATACTTTTTACTGAAATGTAACGAAAATTTTGACCCTTTTTTGATAATCCGTATTTTCAATATTTAAAATTCAAATACTCATAACTTTGTCAACACATTTTCCAACGATTTTAGGGGATTTAAAAAAACTTTCATGCGGTTTTAAAGGATTTCCTAGAATTTCGGAAGATTTGGAAGGATTTTACAGAACCCATTATAAGGTTTTAAGATATTTTCAAAGATTCCAAGGTATTTTTATGAGATTTTAATGAATTTTATATAATTTCCAAGGGTTTTAATGATTTTAAAAACTTTCAATGTATTTTAATAAATCAGGAAATATCAGATTTCATAGAATTTCGCAGTTTTTTCAAGGAATGTCAAGGAATTTCATAAGATTTAAAGAATTTTAATAGGATTTCCAAGATTAAGAGAATTCCTCGATGTTTTCGGCCCATCGGTGATTGGCCCGATTTAGTCTTACTCTAGATCATTCCTGACTAGTTCTTCGATAAATAATTATGAAACGCACCTTCATCGTTGAGTCTTCGGAAGCAGTTAACATGAAGTTCCCATTTGGGTGGAATTTTGCTTTGTGAACAACACCAGTATGAATACTGTAATGTTGATGTAATGATGCTGTTCTCAAATCATATAATTTCACACAGCCATTTGTATTCGCAGCTCCGATCGCTCCTCCACTGGGATGAAATTCTACGTCCACAGCCGGTGCTGTAAAAACAAGAGGCAATAAACTATTTTATCGTTTGATAAACACGACCTTGTCTGTAACAAAAATTAAAACATTCCCTTGCTTTTTTAAAATTCTTCCAATAAAATCATAATCGTATGTACACAGAGTGTCTACTAGACACTCTGTCAGTTCTTCGTTTTCCCAGACTGGTAAGTATACTTAGTTTTGAAATTTCCATATCCTAACTCAGAATTTTAATTCTTTTGGAAAATTACCCGTTCCAAGTCAAAATTGTCATTCTTTTGAAAAATTTCTCATTTGAGATCCTAAATTATGATTTTATTTTCAAAATTCTCTGATTAATTTCAGAATTACATATAATTGCTTCGGAAAATGTCCTGTTTTCTCTCATTTTTTTTTAAATCCCTTTTTCAAATATACATTGAATTTAGAATTTCAGATAAATGCTAATTTACGAGTTTGAGTGTTCATCGGATTTCAAAAACTTAAAATATTCAAGATAAAATAAAATCTGCCCGCTTCGCGGGCACATTCTCATCGCGCGCTTCGCGCGCGGCTCGCTTCGCTCGCTAGTTTGAGCGCGCCTAGGGCGCGCACCTGTTGTATCTCGCGCTTCGCGCTCGATGACATGTTTATCTCGCGCTTCGCGCTCGATAATATATTCACCTCGCGCTACGCGCTCGGACACATTTGCCTGACGCTTTAAGCTCGGTTCATCTTGGTTTTCGCACTTCATGTGCTTACTATTGCGCGCTTGGCGGGCTAATGCTCTCTTAGTTAGCTTCATCGTTATGACCTGCGTTTGGTTTAATTATGTTAACTTTACATAGAAAGAGGAACTAATTTACTTAAGGTTCTATCGACCTTAAGGAATACATTCTCATCAAGACACTCGCGCTTCGCGCTCGCCACGCTCGTTTCTGTTCATCGTTTAATGTAAACTCAAAAGTTTGATCGCGATCACGGCGCGCCATTTGGTTGTCGCGGTTCGCAATGACAATATTTTATGTTCAATGTTCTTCAAATAAAAATTATTAAATTTGTATTTGCTTTAAAATGAAGAAGGAACTTCCTTCACTTCGGCGTACATTTTCGTATCTGTCTAATAAAAAATAAATCATACAATCAGAAAGATTTCTTCCAACTATCTGAAAAGGGGC
>CAKNXH010002200.1:143328-190517 GCA_932178445.1 Andricus quercusramuli | reverse complement strand
CCCCCGCCAACAGAACATTTCAAACAATGAATATTAGGTTTCTACCAAAAATGACGAATTTGCAACTAACAAAGATAAATTTTGTCTTAAAAATGGAAAAGTTGGATTTTTAGTTAAAAAAAAAATTAATTTTCAATAAAATCGTTAAATTTTTAACCAAAGAGTTGAATTATTAACAAAATAAATTTTCCATAAAATAGTTCAGTTTTCAACCAAATAGTTGATTTTTTTAACTATAAGAAGAATTATAAAAAAATGCAATAGATGATTTTTAGACCAAAAAATATGAAATATTTATGAAATCCCAAAAGGGATGAATTCAATTTTGAAAAAGAATACACGAATTTTGAACCAAAAAAGACGAATTTGCAGCTAACAAAGATCAATTCTCAATAAAAAATGGAAAAGTAAAATTTTCAGTTAAAAAAACTACATTTTAAACTGAAAAAATGAAGTTTCAACAAAATAGTCAAATTTTTAACCAAAGAGTTGAATGATCAACAAAAAATTAAATTTTCAAGAAAATAGTTGAACTTTCAACTAAAAGACCATTTTTTAACCTAAAAGATGAATTTTCAACTAAAGTGATTAATTTTTCAACCAAAAAGTTGCATTTTTAACGAAAAAAATAGAAATTTCAAACCGTTAAGATTAGTTTGTTGCAAAAAATACGAATTTGCAACTAAAAAACCTCAATTTTTAACCAAAAATGAAACAGTTATATTTGCAGTTAAAAACTTCATTATAATAAAAAACTAATTTTCAACGAACCAGGTAAATTTTCAATTGAAGATATGAACCTTCAACCAAAAAAATTAAATTTTTAACAAAGCAGTTCAACTTTTACTCAAGTAGTTAAATTTTCAATTAAAATGATGAATCTTCAACTGGAATTGTTAAATTTTTATTTTTAAAAATTAATTTTTTTAACAAAAAATATAATTGCCAGGAGGAAGCAACTGAAAAAAAATAAATAGAAATACAAGTCAAATAAATTACTAACAAGAATATTCTATCACAAAAGGTCTATAAAAAAAGAAAATTATATATTGTTTCAATATATAAACGATAATAATTTCAAGGAATATCGATCCTGATGCCAAGGCAAGAAATTGAGAGAATACAATTTTAAAAAGTTAGAACTGGATGGGTACTTTGGTTTTGACTTCCCAATTTTTTTGTTACTTAATTAAAAACGAAATTTCGATCAAATTCTTTTAATACAACGTGTATTTGGTATGTAAAAACCGCACTTTGAGTGAAAATGTTGGTTATATCTTGTTCTGTACTGCAATCCTTCATTTATCAATGAATATTACAAATATACAAAAATCATTTCTCCTTTTACTCAACAAAATGATTTTTTAAAAGAAGAGTGACAAATAGATATAAATCATTTGAGTTTTCTGCCCTCGGATACAGAACAGTTTTTTACAAATATTTTGACCTCCCTGAAACCTTGTAATAAATAATGACCAGATAGTTCCTTAATTTTGTATAAATTTTCTACCATGTAGTATAGAAATAATATTATTTTTGATCCTTATATCTAGCTGTAATTCCCATATTTTTATAAATTCTTAAATTCAAGTGCGAACATTTTTTGAAAATTTGGCATATCAAAGTACATTGCACATATTTAACAGGTCCTAAAAATTCCTTACTATATTTCCGTGATTTTATAAAAAATACGGAATTAAGACTGGATAAAAACCATTTTGTTTTTCTCTCTCCCACACAGAAAAAATGTTTTCCTAATGCTTTCACATCTTGAATATTGTAGAGTTTTTGGAGAACACTTGCTTCTATAATTCTATCAAAATTTTATATTTTTGGATGTACCGAAAGTTCTGAACGTTCAAATGAACGAAATACATTTTTCCAATTTTATTTTATCTCTTTTTGCGTTTTCTACTTTAAGCTACATATAAAAAGTTTCGTTCTCTTCAACGTTTAGAACTTCAAGAACATCAATTTTGGTCCTTATACTGTTATTGTCATTCTCACGCCTTTATTTGTATTTTCTCTTGAATTCACAGTAAATCATCAAAAAGTGTATAATAAATATTATATATATATATATATATATATATATAAACTCGACTTTGAATTAAAACTTTCTTGAAAAGCATAAAATTATAAGGGTAATACACTTTTTAACCTATTTTTCGGACCTAATTCCAGAAAGCGCCCCTTACCTCTTGTTGCCAAACAAATTCCACTTTTATCCTCGAATTTCACTAAATTTCTCAACAATAAATAGAATATTATTTATGACATTTAGTTATCTCTGACAAACAAGCAGACGAAATATTACACAAAAAAAGAATTAAGTATCACTTTAATTCTTTAATACATAAGAACATATGTAAAAAAATGTTCTCCTATCAATAATTTTATTAGTAATAAAGAAACCCATTAGAAATCCCAGGAATAATTAGAAAAAAATACTTCACATCAGTCGAAGAAATAACCGCCAGACGAATTCAACGACTTTTGCTAGTTGCTAGGACATGGAGATGGAGTTGCCGCCAATGCTAGCTAGCAAGGTTAGCAAGGTTGTCGATTGGTTGAGAAATCATAAATACTGACCAATCCCTTTTTTTAGTATGCCCGCGAAAATTTGAAATTCACATTTTTCGAAACAATCAAAATAAGTTTTAATTAAATTTAGAGAACAAGTCATAAACTCACACTTTGAACATGAATTTATTATAAAAGTATCTAACGATGGGTTAACTACTTGAGTTTACACCAGATTAAAAAAATTTCAGCATTTCAGAAAGGCTTCAAAGATTCCACAGTTATTTATAGCATTTCTATATAAGAGAGTTATATAATTATTATATATATATAAATTAATTATACATAAATTATTATATATTCATATATATATATATATATATACTTAATAATAAAAAATAATTATATATAAAAGAAAAACTATACTAGAACTTAAAATTCTGATTTATCTTCTGAAAATTTAAATTCATAATTTAATTAATCTGATTGTAAATTGCCTTCACTTATAATTATTATGTTAAGATAATAAAAAATTTCAAAATATTGCAAATGTTTTCAAAAGATTGCGAGAGGTTTCACAAAGACTTTAGGGAGATTTCACATTTATTTAGACTATAACTTACAATTCTGAAATATGTATTTAGATTTCTTATTAAAATTCTAGTATTTCGCAGTTTCAATTTATAAGGAAGAATTCATTAAACCCCTCGACAAAATTCCTGTATGTAATTAATAATTTAATAAATCCGAGAATAAATCGCCTTCACTTGCCAATAATTATGATATTAAAATAATAATAAATTTCAAAATATTGCAAGTGTTTTTAAATGATTTTAGGAGATTTCACCAAGATTACTGAGAGATTTCACTAAGATTTCTCAAAATATTGAGTTTTCAAATGATCTCACAATTATTGAAGCCATTTCTATTTTTATGAAAAAAGAAAACCTAACTAGAACTTGAAATTCTGAAAATTACTGTTTGTTTTCTAAAATGTTTAATTTGCCTATTGTTACAGTACTTTGCAATTTAAATTTATAAGGACGCAATCGTTAAACCCCTGGACAAAATTATCCTATTTAATTAATAATTTAATAAATCCGAGAATAATAATAATTATTATAGATGTTGAAATAAAAAGATTTCAAAATATTGCAAGAATTTTCAAATTATTTCACAACACAGTTATTCCGACCATTTGTATTTCTATGAAAAAAGGACGCCCACAGTAGAACCTGAAATTCTAATTTATCTTCTAAAATATTTAGTTTGCCTATTATAATTAAAGTATTTAGCATTTAAAATTCATAACAAAAGATCCGTTAATCCGTTGCATAAAATTCCTATTTAATTCATAATTTAATAAATCTGAGAATAAATCGCCTTTTCGTTTCAATAATTATGATTATACATTAAAATAATAAAATACCAAAAGATCACCAAAAGTATACAAATTTCAAGATAGAAAAAAATTACTCAATTTCTCGAGAAATTAAATTTTCCTAACCAACATTCTACTTTCCAAATAAAGTGCGAAAATAAATTCTAAAAAGAAACGGTCTTTGAAATAAAATGATACAAAAAGTATTTAGAAAACTGCAGTAAGGTTGAATTAGATCTTTATTTGGAAGATACATAATATTCATAGGATAATCGAACATAACTGTAGGCAGGGGTGATTAAACACAAATGTACAAACGAAATACATTGAGTAGTTTTGATAGTTCGTTTAATGGTGCGCGTGATTTTTAGCGCCGTATCTTGAACACGGTATTTCGCTGGAATCAAAAGAAAATTCTTCATTCGAATCGACTTACATTCTAAAGCTTTGCATTCTCGCTTCCTCGCATTAAAAAATAATCTTTTCTCTTAGTTTCTTTTTTCTGCTATCAAAGAAAAATCAGGTAGAAGTTCATTTTGCAAACTTGATTTTTCAATAACACACTTGAATCTCTGTCGTTTGTCAACATTGCTCATAATTCTAAAGAATTTCGAAGTAACGAGGAAACAGTCAGAGAGGGGAGCGATACTTCGAATTAAAAATTAAAAAAAAAATGGTATAAACACTGGAACTACCAAGTCTCATCTGCAAGATCGTCGATTCGTAAATAACACTGCGTTTCTGATGAATCTCAAAAAGACGCACTGAGACCATCAAGAATTAAATACAAAGTAGTTGGACACCATGAAAAAAGCATTGCTCTACAATCTCATTTCTGTTAATCTTAGAAAAAATTCTCTAGAACAATGCGTCGCAAGACGAAGAGAGGCCAGTGCTGATCGTCTACTCTTACGATCATCTTAACATTTATTAAATACATTTCTGTGTGTTTGTTTGAAATGCGATTAACTTCTTTTTTTTTGGATTTTTTTATAATAAAATTATTTTTCTAATCTTTGTCGATCAGCTGTTGTTGCCCTGTGAAAACTGCCTTCTGTCACAACACAATAATACTTGCGTGGTGTACTGACATTTCTGTTTTTCTAGCCGATCTGATACGTTAACGTTGTCGTTCTTCATCGCTTTTTCGATACTGTGAGTAGCTTTGTTTCAAATTCAAACGCTAATTAATTCCCTTCAATGCCCTAGTCATGAAACGTCCAAAGCCCTAAGATGCAAGGTTTGAGCGATCATTCGCGTCAAAACCCTTTTGCTCGAGCCACGTAAAGCGTGATTAAGTAAACGATTAAGCTTCTTTTCACAGAGAAGAATTCAATTTTCACTTGTATCACAATTATTAAAAGTCACTTTACATCAATTAACCTTTAAGGCGTTACATCATATTTTCCTTCTTTTTTTTTTTAATAGCTTTTCGTATTCTTTACAAACACACAGCTTATAGACTTGTGACTTTTCAGAAGTAGGATTGAACGTAATCGCATGCGTCCTTATTAGCGTGCGTGAATTACTGCTGTGTCTGGGGCTTGCCACGATTCGAATAACCACCGCGACTGCTGCCCCTCTGATTTCCACGGAACTGTCCACGACCTGCTCTGTCAGCACCACGCTCACCACCCCTGGAACCACCTCTCGGGCCGCCTGTTCCTCTCTTGAAGCCGCTATTGTAGCCACCAGTTCCACCGGTTCCGCCGTTTCCTTCGTTCCAATTGTTCCGTTGGTGGTAACCGTTCTGGTAGTTGCTGCTCTCGTTTCGATAATACGATCCTTTAGAAAATAATACCGATTGTTAATATTCAGCCAAGTTATGAAAAGTTACAAGCTTAATGCAGTGTATCTTAAATTTAATATACTCAGGGTGGGCACTCAAATTTCAGAAAAAGATTCCCGGTCATTCCTCGGACTTTAAAAAGTTTTTCCGAGCACTCAAATTGTATAAAAAGAAAGTATAGTTGTAAGAACTTAGAAATGAATGTCTAAAGCGGCGAATCTAATGAGGAACAATATAATGAAACGTTTTAAATTAAATTTTTCAAAGTTTAACAATTTTAAAGTAAAATGTTCTGTATTGCTCAATTTATTTAAAGTCTTTTAAGTTGAATAATTTAAATGTCAGGATCTTCAAAATTAGATAGTAGTTCAAGATAATTTATTGTTCTCTTTCAGAAGCAACTTGTTTTCTTACATTTTACACTGACCTCAAGTGTCAAATAAAAAACGACGTAATGCACTGTTGAAGCGCAGGTTTCAATTTCAAAACAATAGCCTTCAAATTCATTTTTAAATCCGCCAATTTATTAAAATTAAAATTTGTATAATTACTGAATTTCAAAAAGTATCAATTTAAATTGTATAAATCTAACTTATAAAGTTTCCATCTGAAAATTATTTGAACAAGTTCAATTTTAAGCCAGGCAGTTTTTAGTGCTTCAATTTAAAATTGTTAAATTTGAGATTGTCCAATTTTCGATGTTTCAGTTTTAAATTATTCGATTACCTATAAACGCTCTGAATTCATAAATAAAAAATTGATTAGCATTTCGAACTCAAAAGTTCATTGCCTCACTACCCGATTCAGGTAGTGTTTCTAGGTGGATAAATACTACCAGTGTGGGTCCACCACACCCACGGCTCTGAATTCATAAGTACTTAAAATAAGAACCAAACAATTTTGAATTTTATAATCTAAAATCATTATAACGTGAACATTTTCTTTTCAAAATTGGGCCCTCGGAGGGAATAAAAGATAATTTCCAACTTGTTTTATTGTTCTATAGACATCCCTAGAGATATACTTTGTACGTATGCCGAATTTCAAACAGTTTTAATAATATTTGCCTGAGTTATGACAATTAGGTATTTTCACTTCATAGTCAGCTAACTTCACTTCGTTAACTGCTGAGGGGAAAACAATGGATCAAATGCATGGGATTCGCTCCATTTTTGCCCTATTTTGTTAATATCTTCGTAAAAACTAATTTTTTCTATATAAGTGCATTTGAAAAATAGTTTCTAATTTTTAAGAACTATCTAGTGAAATAATAAAAGGTTAATAATTATTATTCATTACAAAGATATTACAAAAACAAAGTTTTGTACCATGCATTTGATCCACTGTTTTCCCCTCAGCACTCAACGAAGTGAAGTTAGCTGATGGTTGAAGTGAAAATACCTAATTAATGCTAATAAAATCAGTTTTCGAATTTAAAAAGTTCCACTTATTGAAACCTGGGGCGAAACGCTTTTAGCGTTGAGCGTCAGGTGAGGTATTGAATCCAAGAGAGCTCAATTGAGCACTCGGATACCATTTTTTGGTGCTTCAATTTAGGATGGTTAAATTTGAGATTGTCCAATTTTCAGAACTTCAATCTTAAACTATTCGATTAACTATAATTTTTTTTAATCCATTTTCAAACACCATCAATTTAAAATTATCCTTATTTGAAATAAAAATGTATTTGAAATTACAGGTTTGGAACTGACAAAAGAAAGTTTAAAGAAAATAATTCAGCGAATAAAAGAGAAACTCATTAACATACTTGAAATTAATAACAATTTGAAAATAAATCACACATTTGGAAATTGGCAACGTTGCGAATTAAAAAATTAAAAAGCAAGATATATCTGCTTAAAAATTGTAATTAACTATTTCATATTGGAATTGTTAAGACTGAAGAATTAAAAATAATGACACGTTGAGTTTCGCATAATTCAGACGCCGGATGCGAACAGGAGATATAGCGGCCCAACGTAATTCTATATATCCCTTTTGCATCCGCCGCCTCAATTTCATGTGATATCAAGTGAGATTTAGAATAATTGGATATACTTTTCTATTAAAACTAAGAATTACAAAGAAGCCTTTTCAGAACTTCTATATAAAATTCATAAGGATGATTGCCAAAAAGTTGGCCATTTTCAGCTATGATGTTTTCGAAAATAATAAAATTTCGAAATCGCCTAAAATATATATTTTTAATTAAGGATAATCAACAAAATTACAAAAAAAATGATTCAAGAAAAACAACTAAGGTAGGTTGGGGCGAGATGAGCATAGGGGGTAAAAGATGAGCCACTCAATTTTCTCGTAGGATATTATTTCTTTTGGAACTGTTCTTTGTACTAATATTAGGAAAAATTCATGTTTTTTTTTTAATTTTCGCTTAATGTTGAATGAATCTGGAAAAAACTAAAGTAAAAATGTTAAGACCTATATTCTGCTATTTTGCATTTGTTTAGAAAGTCCAAGAATCACAAAATTACATATTAGATGTTTTTTTAGTAGTTATTTAGATAACTTATTTATTAAACTTTAAGGTTTCAACAGATTTTTATATAATTGTAAAACAGAAATAGGTGAAATTTTGATTTTACTTGCAATTGTCATATGGGGCGGAATGAGCCACCTCTTCCTGTGCATTAACCTAACCCCTTACTGTAGCAGTCAGTATGTTAAGAATTAAGATGCAATGTTTCATTGTACCAGATTGTACAGTGTGATAATTATGGCGCAAACGTATAAAAAACTAATCTTGTCGAAAAAAAGGGTCAGAAAAAGTTTGACAGCTGCTCTGTTATATTGGAAAATAATATGAGTTGCTGGCAACCATAAGAGAGTACTGTTTTTCTGGTGTATTTCTAAAGTAACTTCGTTTGAAAACTCGTAAAATCTTATAAAAATTAAGAAACATTGTTGTGGCTGAAAAATACGGCAAAACTATGAAAAAACGGCTTAAACCCCCAGTGTACATGAAATTCAGCGTCATGTAGTAGACCGGTCTAGTATTTGGGAGTTTTCTTACTGCAGAATTTAACTTTTACTGAGGCAATGAACAAGGGTAGTCGAAAAATGGTTATATGCATAATTTTAACGTTAAATACTTTAAATGTTCCGTAAATTTTTTGAAAAATATGTGTAAAATATGCTAATATGTTTTTAGTTTTATAATACTCTAACTTAACAATACTCTTACTCACAAATAATATATAATAAGTCATTTAATTAAGTGGCCCATCCCGCCCTAGTGCCTTGCTCATCCCGCCCCAGGCGTGGGGCGATACGAGCCAAGCGCACTACTTTTTTATTTTCGTTTCTAATTCCGCATATACATACTTTTTTAGTTACTTTTATGTTGGCAAAATGATAATAACGAATGTTTTTGGATTGATATAACGACTTGATTTCAAGCAATGAATTATCAGATTTCAAATACCGACGTGAAAAAGACAACTATGCTCATTTCGCCCGATCCTACCCTATTTTTCAAAAAAATAGTTGCGTTTTCAAACAAAGTGATGAATTTTCAACTAAAAATGATGAAGCTTCAACTAGAATAATTGAATGTTCAACCAGAAACATTAAATAGAAAAGAGAAATTTTCAACTAAAATGATTGAATATTCAATTGGAATAGTCACATTTTCAATTAAAAAATTAATTTTCAACAAAAAACCAAATTTCAATAAAATAGTCTAAATTTCAACTAGGAGAGTTTAAGTTTTAGTACACAAAATTAATCTTCAGCCATACATTTTTTTTCAAATAGCTCATTTTACAATCGAAGAGATAAATTTTTAACTATTTAAATTAATTTCTATTTTGAAAAAGATGAATTTTGAACAAAAAATGGATTATTTGATATTTCAAACAAAAAACATTTTTATTTTGAATCAGAAACCGTTGTATTCAACCAAAAAAGGCGACTTTTCGACATGAGTAGAATTTTCAACTAAAAAAAGTTTTTCAGTCAAGAGAGAAAAACAATTGCAAACAAACTGTTAAATTTTCAGGAAAATAAGGATTTTTCAACTAAAAAGATTGATTTTCTACCAAAATGAACAAATTTCCAACACTATAATTGAATTTGCAATACAATACATTAATTTTTAGCCAGATACTTGAATATACCACTAAGAACGATCAACTTTCAACCAAAAATAGAATAGTTAAATTTTCAGTTGAAAAAATTAATCTGAAACCGGAAAAAAACGAATTTTCAACAAAATAGTTAAATACATTATTATAAAGCTACTTTTACAAATTAAAAATCATTATTTTTCAATTTTATATTGCAATAAAAATAAATTAAGCACGCTCTTAATAAAATTCCCTGATATTTACAGGTTTTTTCAGGTATTTAAAAATTCCTTGAAAATTCCAGGATTTTCAGGCAGGGTATAGACAGCCTGAATATTCAAAGGAAAAGTGGAAAATGACTGGAACTCAAAGTGTTCAACTTTTTGGAAATCACCGATAAACACCTAGTACATTGGCCTTCTATGCCAGAATTAAATATTTGCCTCAAATAAATATTTCTCTAGCAGAACACGAGATTCCTGAATCCTTCCACGGTCTACATATTCGATTTAAAACTTTCTTACTTTAGTAGCATTGAATTCGAAACTAAAGTAGAAAACAAAAGTTCGAAAAGAACAAAGTTCGAAAGCTTTTCCATTAAAATACCTTCACATTCAAAACCTTCCAAAGGTGCAATTTTGATATGTATTTCAAAAGTTCAGAATTGAAAAGGAGTTGGATTTCACCAAAAGGATGTTTTTTGTTTTAACGGTCGCAGATTAGAGTTGGGAAGTAAGATTGACAAAACAAGTGTGAACTTCAAGGATTGAGAAAAATATTCATACCTTGGCCACCACCAGTACTGCTACGTCCATTTTGTTGGTAACCCCCTCCACCTCCGCCACCGCCGCTACCAGAAACTCTTCCTCTTCCGTTATAACCATTACTGTTGCCACGTCTGCCTCCTCTTCCTCTGTACCCGCTTCGTTGCTGATCACCCCAAGCCTGTTGAGTAGATTGTTGCTGGTCCTGTGAAGAGTCTTGCGTCTGATCAGGCTGATTCCAATCACCAGCACCTTCAGACATCTGTCCCCAATCAACAGGTTCATTTTGCTGTTCATGATCACCTTCTCCGGAAGCCGGCTCCCCTTGACTTTGATCATTTTTGTTCTGCAATTTCAAGAAAACTATTTTTTAGTTCGTTTTAATTTCATAATCAATCTTCAACATCTCCCATTTTTTTCTGGTATTAGTAAGAACCTAGTGCAGGTTTCATAGTGACCCTGAAGAATATTTTTCGGGAGAAAGACTTAAAATAGAAGAGCAGGGGACTAAATACACATATTTGTCAGAAAAGTCGAATTCAATACAACTTTTAGCAACCTGGAAATAATGCGTTACTGTTCTTGTATTACATCTTTTATCATTATTGATGTTATAAAAATTAAATTCAGTTGACAAAATTCGTAACTTTGCTTTCACGAGATTTGCTATATGTACTTTCTTAATGAAATTACAGCTCTAACACTTTAATATACTTTACAACATTTATCAAGCATTTAGTTAATGCGACAAAGATATTTTTAGCATCCTTTTTGAAGTACAATTGATCCTTTACCTGTAAGAGTGAGTACACGAAGATCAAAACAGCCGCTAAATTTAAAAAAGGGGAAGAAAAAACAGATTGCTATAAAAGCAGACTTATGAGTTATAATTTGTTTTCTAAAATATTTTGTTTCTTCGTTATAATGATAGTATTTTGCAGTTTAAATTTATAAGAAAGAAGTCTTTAATCGGCTGGGAAATATTTCTATTTGATTCAAAATCGGTTGAATCTAAAAATAAATCGTTTTTACCCTCAATTTTACTAGTGAATAATAAATTATGGTTTAAGCTATTAAAGTACATGTTGAAATAGAAATTCAGAATTTTAAGAACGTGAATGTTGGAAATACTTTCAAATAGTGAAAATGCCAAAAGATTTCAAATATTTCAAATATTTTAGAAATATTTCTTAAATATTTGTAATCATTTCACAAAGGTTTCAAAAACATGGTGGCCTTTTTTATAGAGGAAAAAATTCCTGGTCATTTCCCGGTCATTCAAAAAATAGTCTACGATGAATTATTTAAATTTGCACCATTTTTACAATATCTTTTTAAAAAATTAACAAAATACCTTCTGCCTGGCTTCTTTTATAGAGAATTCTGATAGCTTTCAACCTATTTCAGAGAAAATTTGTCAACTCTCATATAATTAACATGAAAAGAACTTAATAATAAAAAAACTTTGATGGTATCGTAGTATATTTTGCGACGGAAGAAAAAAATTCCCGGATTTTTCCCGGTTAAATGAAATTCTTGAGTTTTTCCCGATTTCCCGGTCCGCTAGATATTTCACTTCAAATTTTGACGTATGTTAAAAAAATAAATTTTTTTTTTCTTTAAAGATCAGCAGCTCTTAAATTAAATTAGTTGTTTAAATTTCTTTCCAGATTCTGGTGGGGTACACTGCCTTCTTTCCGGAATGACCGCAAAACTTAATTTTCAAAATATCCTCTGCAGGATATGAAAATAAAATTTGAATATCTGAATTAGGTAAACAACTTTCGAAGTTTAAAGAAGAAATTTGTATTTTTTTAGTCTGTTCAGAGATCTATCCGCCTTTTCCAAACGTTAAGCACAGCCAGCTTTTGTAATTATTAGAGATATATCTGCCTTTTCTAAGAAATATTTTTTTTCAAACTGCAAATATGAAAAATATTAAGGAATGCGTTCTAGGAAATTTAAAAATTATTATTGATGTCCTTTAGTGAAAGTATTGTCTTTGATAGGGGACTTTTAGGGAAAATAGAGGACAGATAAAAGATAGACAGAGGCTAATAAAAGTCTCAGTAAGGAACTCACCTCGGTGACTTGGATCTGATTTTCCTGTTGGTGTTGATCGTAGACCTGTGGCTGAGTAATTTGGGTAAGTCCCTGAGGCTGTTGCTGATAACCTGTCGGGTGCTGAGGACTGTATTGCATATTTGGCTGCTGATGAGATGGTGGCATAGGAATTGGGGGAGGGGGGTTTGGATTCGCGAAACCCGGAATGTGTGACATGTCCGGCGGTGGTGGCTGATGTTGATACATCACAGCCTGCGGCACCACAGGTGCATTGTTAAAGTTCTGATTCGTAAATGTTTGAGTAGGAATGGGTGCATTGACGGTGGGAGGAATGTGACTAACGAGTGGGGCTTGTGCGTTCACGTCGGGTGAATCTAGCTCAGAGTCCTGGAGGAAAAAGAAGTTCGGCGTACCGATGACATCGTTAATCCTAGGTGCTTGCGTTTGCTGCTGAGCTGGTGGCTGCTGTTGTTGCTGCTGCTGCTGCTGCTGAACCTGAGGTGGCGGAACGAAATTTCCAGCGTTCGAGTAATAGGATGAGTCTACAGCAGCTGCCGGATGAGGAGGAAGGGGTTGGCCGACAACGGGAATTGGTCCGGATACTGGAGCGGTGCCTGAGACAACGGGATGGGGATTGATTTGAACGTAATTAGGAATAGGGATCGTTGGATCGGTAGGTGGAATGTGTCTGTCCCCAGAGTGGAAATCTTCGTTTGCAGATTCCGGTGCCGGTGCTTCCAGAACCTGAACTTCAGCAGCTACCTCGACGACCTGTTTTCGAAAAGATTAAAATGAAATCTCTTTACGTGACAGACTCGAATCATTCCTAGTGTACTCCCTAAAAGTACTTTCATTTTTTTTATTAATTATCTACAAACTTTACACCTTTCTTCCAGAAAGTAAAAAAAAACTCCATCACGAATCCAGTCATCGGACTCACTTCAGAGATAAAAAATAGTGTAAATAGTGTCACGAAGTGGAAGAAAGTGTAATTTTTTAACGTATCAAACTTACGTGTAATTCCTATTTATTTATCGCAGGCCTCACAGTATTTTCCCTACTCCCCCTTTTTCTATTTTTTCCACTAAAATACAAACTGAATTAATAGAAGCCAATAAGAAAATCAAACTATTTTTGGTTGAAAGTTCATACTTCTCAGTTGAAAAGTCTACCTTCAAACTATTTTGTTGAAAATTCATCTCTTTCTGTAGAAACGTCAGCTTTTTTGGTTAAAAGTTGAACTGTCTGGTTAAAAATTAATCTGTTTCGGCCGAAAAGTAACTTTTTTTAATGGAAATTCAAGTGCTTTGTAGAACATTCATATTCTCGGCACGAAATTTCAACAATTTGGTAGAAAATTTATGTATTACGTTAAAAATTCGTCTTTTTTGCGAGAATATAAAATACAACTGTATACTACTTTAAACTAAAATCTTTTTTTTTTTTTAAATATTAACTATTACATTTTTCATTGAAAATCAATATTTTTAGGTTGAAAATTCAACTCCTTGGTTGAAAGTTGAACCACTCTCTAAAAAGATGATTTTTTTTGTTGGAAGTTCGTGTTCCTGAGTAGGAAATTCGTATTTTTAGCTTGAAAATTCAACAACTTGGTAGAAAATTCGTTGTTTTTTTTTTTTGAAAACTAATTCTCTAAAATGAAAACTACTCTTTTTTTGGTTAAAAAATTATCTTTTTTGGGTCAAAAATTCAATTTAGTTAAAAAAATGTAGATAGAAAAAAATATAAACTAAAAATTAATTAAATAATATTTTGACTAACATCACGCACACTGTTCAAACTATTTAGTGCAAAATTTATGTAATTTGTTGAAAATCCAACTGTTTGGTTAAAAAATTATGTACTTTGAAGAAAATTCGTTTTTTTTTCTGGCAGAAAATTAATCTTTCTAGTTGAAACTCCGTTGAAAATTATGTATTTTGTTGAGAATTCATATTTTTTGGTAAAAAATTAATCTTCTGTGTTAAAACATCATATTTTTTGTTGAAAATTTAAATATTTGGTTGAAAATTCAACTGCTTTGTAGGAAGCTCATCTTTTTTATAAAAATATCAACTATTTAATTTTTTGTTTATAATTGTTCTTTTACTTTTGAAAGTTGAACTATTTTGTTAATTCATAAGAAACAGTTAAATCCCCCCCCCCCTCTCCTTACATCCATCTAACGTTTTTTTATGGTCCCTAATTAAATTCACGAAAAAATTAGTCGGTAAAAATTACGTATGACAGGATCATTGTTAGAAACTAGAGTGTTTACTGTCATTCTTTTCGAAATAGTAGCAAAATAGTGTCATCCCTAAAAAAAAGTGTCAAATAGTGTCAAGTGTGATGAGTCCGATGCCTACGAGCGAACCTTTCGCAAGAAAAAATAGAGCGATATCCTCTGCTTACTTCGGTTTCTACAACTTCAGATTCTTGAACCTGGTCGAAATAGCCGCACTGTGTGATAGACGAAATCGTTTCCTTAAGTTTATTGTACGACGTTCCAGCTTCGAATTCCCGCTGCTTGCCCTCTATTATTGCGACATAGTGCTCAGCAATTTTCTGTGCCTGCTGACTCGCCGGGGTCATGCTGCTGTCATCTCGCCTATGAGTGATCGTCACTTCGTTGTACAAATTATCCAGAGATTTCAGGTCCGCATCCGTCAATTTAACAGCTCCGTTCGCACCAGCAAGAAAGTCATCACGTACCGAATCCGCACCCATGTTCATCAACGTGTCCTGAATGAGTAATACTTCTCGTACCTGAAAAGTTGGTTAAGGTTAGAGAGCTCGTATTGAGGAAGATCGTAGACTTTAATGTTTTAGGCATGTGCGGAATTGTGATTAATGGTGAAAAACATACCTTGACAATGTCCTGTTGCATTCGTTCGAGCGCCTCCTTCCGAGCGAGCTTTTTCTGCTGCTTGAGTGCATCGTTTGCGATTTGTTGCACTGACTTGAGCAAGTCTCGTGTAATGTCCAGCGTTTGTATAACCTCGTCATATTTTGCCACTGCCTGTTTCTGATCTGCATTCAGCTCTCCGCCGCCTTTCTGCAGATCCTTGTAAGACTCTAATTTCCCCTAGAACATAGATGTGAAAAAGAATGTTCAGAATGTTCAACTTTTCAAAAAACCAAATTTAAAAGCCTAAGGCTTCCCAAGTCATTCTAACTGAAAAACGGTTCACGGTTTTTTTCAAGTTTTTAAAATTACAAAACACAAGCAATTTCAATATGAGCACCTGAAATTAAAAAAGTTGGAGATTAAAAACAGTTGAATGTACTTAAATATATACAAATTAAAATTCTTTTGATTTAAAGCATTTAATTTAAAGATATTCACAAACCTATTCAAAAACTTCGATTTTGGAAATCATCCGATATGTAAAGCATTTTAATGCCTGAGCTTCAAGAAAACATCCGAATATGCGCATTAAATTTGGGTTCCCTGACATATAAGGGGCATTATTTCTCAACTGCCCCAACTTTAAAAGTCATGTTCTTTGATTTTCTTCAAATTCAGGGAATATGTTCACCTACCCAATAGTACTTAATCGACAAATTTATAGACCACAAAAACCACCCCTCTCCAAGTGATGGGGGTGACATTTTCAACCCCAACGCCTGCACGGGTATTTTCAAAAGCTTGCAACTTCCTTTTTATTTTATCGATTTAAATTTTTTATGAGGGTTTTCGAAAGGATATTTCTTACTCTTTTATTATACTTTATTAACGAAAAAAACGAAAAACGTTTTAAGCATTTTTTAAACAATTTAATTGTTTATTTAACTTTTTTAGCAATTTGGGGTATTTTTATTTTTTTTTAAATACCCTCAAAAGAAAGCTTGAGCTTTTGGCTTCAGAAAAGATCCTAAGCAAAAAAATGGTCCAGTGAATAGTTTCCGAGATATAGGCCCCGATGTGAAGGCAGTCCTAATGCTCGTGCTCAGACGCAATCCTTTAGTAGTCCACAGACTAGTTTGCAAGTCTACCATTTTTTCAACGCATTCAAGTTCATTCAGAATTACATTAAATCAGCTAATACACAATTTAAGAATGCTTGTCGGTGGGTCACAGGAAGTTGATTTATTTATTATTTGTTATAAACAAATAAAAAATGCAAACCACCCTGTTCAGGAATGATGTTGATTTTTGTCAATATGAATGATTCCTTACTATAATAGTTCGTCAGTTTACAATAATTATTGATTATTCATGGATATTCCATGAATAAGTGCCCAATTCAACCATTGTTAATATATAAACAGTGCATTTACAAATGTGTCAACTACACACAAATTATTAATTAACGCCTGTCGTCAACCGACGACCTATAAAATCATAGTGTCCTGAGTCAACCACGTGGAGGTGGCAGTGCGATTTTAGACTTCTTCGGGGTGCTTAATTCAAGTGAGTCCCCTCGCCTCTCACTATTCGGGGTGCTTGTTTTTTGTGAGTCCCCTCGTCTCTCACTATTCGTGGTGTTTAATTTTTATGAATCCTCTGGCCTCCCACTTCACAGTCTTTTTTAATTGGTTCGCCTTTTCTTTTCACCATTTTTCTTTTCTTTTGAAGTACTCTCCCTATTCAAGGTATGCTTAGGTTTAGGAAAAATGTCACTCTTCTCATGATAGGAAACTCGTTTAAGGTTCAGCTGTCCCTTATCATTAGGGGGGAAAGCATGGTACATGAGAGTACCGGGTATTGTGACAGACTTACTGAACCGATCTGCTAATTCCAATGTGATTGCTGAATGATCATCTTTAGAACTGAAGAGTACAACTGTTTCCATGCGATGGAATCGGAGGAAATTTAAAGCGACTTGCATCAAGAGCCAGCTTGCAGCGTCCAGCAGATAAATAGATTCTAAGTGCTCATGATTTATATAAATGGGCCAGAGAAAATTTAAAGGAAACAGTTGTACTCTTCTGTTCTAAAGATAATGATTCAGCAATGACTTTGGAATTAGCAGATCAGTTCAATAAGTCTGTCACAATACCCGGCACTCTCAAGTACCATGCTTTCACCCCTAATGATAAGGGAAAACTGAACCTTAAACGATTATCCTATGATGAGAAGAGTGACATTTTTCCTAAACCTAAGCGTACCTTAAATAGGGAGAGTACTTCAAAAGAAAAGAAAAATGGTGTAAAGAAAAGGCGAACCAATTAAAAAACACTGAAGTGAGAGGCCAGAGGATTCATAAAAATTAAACACCACGAATAGTGAGAGGCGAGGGGACTCATAAAAAACAAGCAGCTCGAATAGTGAGAGGTGAGGGGACTCACTTGAATTAAGCACCCTGAAGAAGTCTAAACTCGCACTGCCACCTCCATGTGGTAGACTCTGGACACTATGATTTTACAAATCATAGGTTGACGACAGGCGTTAATTTATAATTTGTCTGTTGTTGACTCATTTGAAAATGCACTGTTCATATGTTAACAATGGTCAAATTGGGCACTTATTCATGGAATATCATTGAATAATCAATAATTATTGTAAACTAACGAACTATTATAGTAAGGAATCATTCATATTGACAAAAATCAACATCACTTCTGAACAGGGTGGTTTGCATTTTTTATTTGTTTATAACAAATAATAAATAAATCAACTTCCTGTGACCCACCGACAAGCATTCTTAAATTGTGTATTAGCTGATTTAATGTAATTCTGAATGAACTTGAATGCGTTGAAAAAATGGTAGACTTGCAAACTAGTCTGTGGACTACTAAAGGATTGCGTCTGAGCACGAGCATTAGGACTGCCTTCACATCGGGGCCTATATCTCGGAAACTATTCACTGGACCATTTTTTTGCTTAGGATCTTTTCTGAAGCAAAAAGGTCAAGCTTTCTTTTGAGGGTATTTAAAAAAAATAAAAATACCCCAAATTGCTAAAAAAGTTAAATAAACAATTAAATTGTTTAAAAAATGCTCAAAACGTTTTTCGTTTTTTTCGTTAATAAAGTATAATAAAAGAGTAAGAAATATCCTTTCGAAAACCCTCATAAAAAATTTAAATCGATAAATTAAAAAGGAAGTTGCAAGCTTTTGAAAATACCCGTGCAGGCGTTGGGGTTGAAAATGTCACCCCAATCACTTGGAGAGGGGTTGTTTTTGTGGTCTATAAATTTGTCGATTAAGTACTATTGGGTAGGTGAACATATTCCCTGAATTTGAAGAAAATCAAAGAACATGACTTTTAAAGTTGGGGCAGTTGAGAAATAATGCCCCATAAATGTGTGTACAAATTAAATTTTATTGTAAGATTTAAGCTGAATATTCTACATTTAAGAGTAATTTGAATTTATAAGTCTCAAACCCTCAAAGTGTTCAATCTCGAAAAGAATACGATATTTAATAACAATTAATTCAAATAACGCTTCACTTTTAAAGTTTTATAAAATTGTAACATGTAATTACAGGGTGGCCATTCTAACTTAAACAAAAAATTCCAGGCTATTTATGGTTTTCCCGGTCAAAAATTACGTTTTTCCCGGTTCAGTTTTAAGCGTTTACAATGATAATTGCCTTATTATATCAAATTTAAAAAGAATTGAACATTTTAGAACTGTTAAGAGTTCTAAAATGATGTCATTTTCAACCAAATAGTTGAATTTTTAGACCATAAAGACGAAACCTTTTAGAAGACAGTTGAACTTCCAACCAAAAAATATGAATTTTGTACCAAAAGATAAATTTTCAACCATAAAAAATGAATTTTCAATCCAAAAGGATGGATTTTTTAGCCAAAAAGCGAATGTCAAAAAAACAGTTGAGTTTTCAACCAAAAACAAACATGACTTTTTAATAAAACAGTGAAATTTTCAACCAAATAGTCGACTTTTTAACCAGAAAAGATTAATTCTGAACCAAAAATATATTAGTACACTTTTCAATATAAAAGAATTAACTTTCAACCAAAAAGAATTGAATTTTCTTATTGGGTTGAATTAGTTCAGCTTTCATTAGGCGAAAAAATTAGAAAGAGGGGCATTTCCTTGAAAACAAGGAAGAAAAAGAAGAATTCTTTAATAAAGTGGAAAGAGTGTGAAGTCTGCGATTTAATAAACAGCAGTAAAAATTCAGAAAAATTCTTAGGAGATATTCACATTTTTGCGATCCAGAATCTAAAATATAGATTTTGAATTTTCAATAAGAAATCGTACTTCAATCTGTGCTCTACTTAGTAGCATTGTACTTTTATGGCCTCGAGAGGACCAGAAGCGGGTATTTTTATATTTGCCAATTATTAGTGATTAATTATATAAGTTTAGGTTACCTATATAATTACTACGTTAAATTTCTAAGAAGGAAGTTTTCGTTCTCAAATATAAAAGGAACTTTAATATTTGAACGATCCATTAACACAAGCTTTAAATTCTTAAATACAGTATAAAGGGAACATTAATTTTAAACGAAACATTGACTTTAAAATCTTAAATATAAAATTATCTTCTAAATGACGATCTGAAAAATTCTCAGTTTTGAAAAAAATTCCCGGCTGTTTCCCGGTGCTCAATATTCCAGGCTAATTCCGGATTTTTCCGGTCAGTGGTCACTCTGAATTAATCAAATCAAACACATGGAATTTTAAAGCTGTTCAATTTTAGAGTTTTCGAACTTAATCGAAATACATTTCAATTTTTGCATAAGCACCTTTTTCTTTATAAATTTATTTTTTTCACAGAATTGTAATTGGCATATAAAATTTAGCGGAGAATTGAGCAAGAACCGCCATTGCATCATCTTTCTGCATCAATTTTTTTCCCCCAGGAGTTGTTTTTATCCTTGTGTTTGAATATAAGCCTACTTTTGTATATGAGCAATTGTCAGTAACCTTCAGATTTGATACCCTAGTTTTTTTTTGTTTTTGTTTAATGGTATAGGGTTAAGATTAATAAATTGACTATGAGATTCGTTTGCCTGTGACAAAAAGTAAGTCGAACAACAGTTTTTATGCATAAATTGATAATACAGGCGGTAAATTCATCTCTGATATATGAGAAGTATCATTCTAATAAGAGTGTCGATTTTTTATTTTTTCACACTTTAAAGTTCATTATTTTTATATTTTATAAGATTAAAACCTTCCAGACACGTGTTTTGTTTGAAAATAATTTTAGAATCTAGATAAATTATCAAAAATCATGCAGGTTGTATAGAAAAATTCTAATTGCATCGTGAAGTTTGTCCCTAAGTTTCCCTGGTAACATTTTTTACATCGACATCGCCAAAAACGTTTACAATCGATTTTTTTTAGGGGAAATTAAAGCTTAAGCTTTGGAAAAGAGTCTAATTTTATGTCCCCTTTCTAATTTGTAATATTAGCAAAGTTATTTCTGCATCAGGGTGTTTACTCAAATCCTGCAAAAAATCCTTGATAATTTCACGTATGTCAAGTTTTTTCCAGGTATAATTTTTTATAGTACGGAGCCATCCAAATCTTTCGCGCATTTTTAAAACAATTGAATGGAATGTGTATATAGTTTCGCGAATTTTCGAACAAGAAGATTAATTTTCAATCAAGAAATATTTTTTACCGAAAATACGATTTTTCAACAAAATACAAAAAGGGCAAATTTTCAACTAAAAAGGGCAAATTTTCAACTAAAAAAGGCAAATTTTCAACAAAAAAGGCAAATTTTAAACCAAATAATAAAATTTTGATATAAAAAATCAATTTTTAACCAAAAATGGAATAATTAAATTTTCAGTTAAAAAATTTGAGTTTCAACCAGTCATGGATTTTCAACTAAAATGACGAATTATCAACCAAAAATTGAACAGTTAAATTATCAGTTAAAAAAACTTAAAAAAACTAAGGTTCAACCAAAGAGATGAATTTTTAACTAAAAAAAATATCAATCTTTAACTGGAATAGTTTAACTTTAAACAAAAAGAGATGAATTTTTAACTAAAATCGTGGAATATTCAACTAAAAGAGTTACACTTTCAGTTTAAAAAATAATAATTTTCAATTTCAATCAATACTTCCTCCACAATGAGCTGTCGGACCGAATGAGGGCACATAACATTATTTCGCCGGGAGTGGGAAGACCCCTGGAGGCTTTCTGAAACATTCAACTAACTTTTTTGGAAAAATCGATTTTAATTCGTTTTTCACTTCAACTCGTGCTCAGTCTGTCGGTTTTTGAAATTTTTATATAAAATTTTTAGGAAATATAATTAGAAATATCCTCCGACTGGCTGAGCAAAAGGAATTTACAAATTAATTTTTAAAAAGTTGTTAATTTTTTTTGTCACTTCGGCACACATCTTCTCTAATTTTCAGCGTTTCGATTATCTAGCGAATTTTGAGCAACAAAAAACTTCCAGCGAGAAAGTCGCTAACAACAGTACAAGTAAGTTTTCTAGAAAATGTTAGCCCAATCGAATTGATATTCAAGAAATTATTAATGTCTCAAATCGCTAGCGGCTAGGCGACTCGCACACTGACTGTTGCTACAGACTCAGATCCGATAATACAGTTCCCCGGCCCAAAACAAAAAATAATCAAGAAATCTGGTAATATCAAAGTATTATGAATGTTAAATAAATAAATAATATTGCATAATGTGCAATGATGTATTCACTTCATATTCTATACAATAGAATGGTTCTATTTTTGAGACAAACTGTACAAAAGTAAAATAAAAGTATAAACATCTAATAGTCGAGATTCACCAAATTCCCAATTCTGCGAATTCTTCAATGCTTCAAATTTGTGTTATTTATAGCTCATTTTGGATAAATCACATTTTTTCTATTCATATTTTTTTGTAACGCACGCACGAAATGTTAGCTTTTCGAGGCATGTATTGCGTGCGGGAAGTGACCAATTCCAAAGCCGTGGTAAAAAGCAGTTATAAAAAGACTTTTTGTAGCTGCTGCGCTTGCGCCTTTTGAGCAAGATCACTTTTTCTAGCTGCTGCGCTTGCGCACTTCCAGCCAGACTACTTTTTCTTGCTGTTGCGCTTGCGCATTTCGACTGAGAATTACTTTCCAGGACTGCCGCAATAATAACCTCACTTCATTATGATTTGACGCTTGAGACTGATTGTGAGTACTGCTGAATAGAGATTGAACAAACTCGAAGTGATAATTTACCATAAATGACTGATAAATTACCATCAATTACCGAAAATTTCAGAAATTTTTGGATACCTGAAATTTCCGGAAATTCATCAATTTTCTATAAATTTCCCGAAATTTAGAAATTTTCCATACATTTCTGGAAATTATTGGAATCTTTCCAAAAAGCTTCGGAGTTCTGAAATTTCCAATAATTCGGCAATTTTTCATAAATTTCCGGAAATTTTTGAAATTCAGCATTTTCCGGAAATTTTTTTAATTTTCGGATGAATTTCAAAAAGCTTTGGATACCTTGAATTTCTGGGAAATTTTCGGTAATATAAATATTCACGAGAAATTTCCGGAAATGTTCGGTATTTTTTGTAATTTTATCATAAATTTCCAAAAATTACCATAAATTTCAAACAAATTATTCTTATAGTTTCTCAAATCTAAAATTTCCTGCATTTGTTACAAAAAATATCGTGTGCAACAGGTGCTGAAAGTAGACAGTTCCACACGAGTGTGGAACTGCCTACTTTCCGCACTTGTAGCACAATATAATTCCTTAACTTGGGTAATTTGTACACATTTTTTTTATTTTAAATGTTTTTTACGATAAAAACAAAAACTACGTGTCCTGTCAAAAAAGGATTGATAAATTTATAGCTCATTTTTGGGTGAACATCTTTTGTCCATTTATTTTTCTTACCTTGTGTCACTTTTCCAAAAATTCATGTTATTTTTTTTAATGTTATTTTTTACAGTAAAAATAAGAACTACGCGTCCTATCGAAAAATGATTAATGGCCACTTTGTAGATACTTTTTGGGTGTACAACTTTTGTCTATTAATTATTTTTCTTACATTGTGTCGGTTTTCCAAAAAATTCATTTTTTCATTTTTAATGTTACTTTTTACGATTAGAACAAAAATTACGCGTCCTATCAAAAACGATTGTTGAGAAATTTGTAGCTATTTTTGGATAAACAACTTTTGTCTAATCATCTTTTTTTGTAGCTTGTGTCGTTTTCCAAAAATTTATTTTTTTATTTTGAATGTTATTTTTTACGATTAAAACAAAAATTACGCGTCCTATCGAAAAATGATTAATGACAAATTTGTAGTTCTTTTTTGGATAAACAATTTTCGTCTATTCATCTTTTTTCGTAGCTTGTGTCGTTTTTCATAAAATTTATTTGTTTATTTTGAATGTTATTATTTACGATTGAAACAAAAATTATGCGTCCTATCAAAAAATAATTAATGACAAATTCGTATCTCTTTTTTGGATAAACAACTTTTGTCTATTCATCTTTTTTCTTACGTTGTGTCGTTTTTTCAAAATTTTATTTTATTTTTATTCATGTCTTTTACGATTAAAGCGAAAACTACGCGTCCTATAAAAAATGATTAATGACAAATTTGTAGATCCTTTTTGGGTGAACAATTATTGTATATTCATTTTTTCCGTATCTTGCGTAGTTTGAACGCAAAATTGAATTTTGTATTTTTTAGTATTTCCGGGTATGACTAAAACCAGAACCGTTCGACAAAAAATGCTGGTTAACGAACTCAAACTTTCTTTTTGGTCCCCTAAAACAAGTGCCAAGGCACAATCCAATCCGATTAGTTTTTCAAATATTATCCGGTATACAGATAACGACGGCAACGCAAACGAAGACAACAACGACAGACACCACCGTAAACCTGTTTTTTTCGGATTCAGGAGGTTTAACTGGAACAGTTAAATTATCAGTAAAAAGCATATTTTTTAATAAAAAAAAAATAATAATTTTCAACGAAATAGCTAATTTTTCAACCAAAGAAATGAATTTTCAATTAAAAAGAATACATTTCCAGTACAATACATGCATTTTCAGTTAGATACTTGAATTTCCATATATAAATCATCAATTTGTAATCAAAAAGAGATAATCATTTGTAATAAATTTTATATTACAATTAAAAAAAAGTTAAGCTCTCTCTCGAAAAAATTGCCTGGCCTGAATTAATTTCAAATCATGCAGACTGAACACGTTCAAGTCACAGAATCATCTGCGGATGAAATATGTTGTTTTTCAAAGGATTTTATACTACACGTATTTCACAGATTTGGTAGAATTTTTTTTTGCAAACATATGAGTATTTTAACTTTTAAAACTCTTAAAGCAATTTATGAAATTTTTTTCTGAGCAGTTTCGAAACTGATATAGATATTATACTTTTTCTTTTTGATTCTAGTACATCTTTCCATTCTCTTCCAAAATTTATAACAAATGTTGAAAAATTCTTAAAACTGACAAAATGGCTGCGGTTTTCCTGAAAATGTTGAAAATCAATTTTTTCAAAAAAGCAAAAGCAAGACGAGGTACGAAAAAAAGTCAAAGAAGCAAAGTTATTCGTCTCAAACATTTCTAAAGTCTAAAGAAAAATCGCTCGGCACTTTTCTCTATCTTGCGTTTCTTTCGAGTTTTTCGCCTAAATACAAATAAATTCGGCTGTAACTGGGTTTCTCATAACAATAGAACATAAGTCAGTCATAAATAAGAAAGAAGGGTATCAATCGACAAGTTGAACTTTTTTATACAAATTCCAAATATTTTCCGCTAATCAAAATTTAATATTTTTACAAAATACCTTGAATCACCGGAAATTTTGAATTATTCTTTCACAGTAATATTTCGCAAATCGAGCTTAGCTGTTTGTGCCATAAAAGAATATATGTAACCATTTACTCTCTTTTCAAATTTCCACATGTGACACTTCTGAATCCCCGTCAGAGCTGATGATTTTTCCATTCCTAAGTTATTTATGTCAGACTAGTGTTCTATTGTTCTGACAAAGTACACTTGTAGCCGAATTTATTCTTATTTAGGCAACAATCTCAAAAGAAACGCAAGATATAGAAAAGTGCCAACAGACTTTTCTTCAGAACTTTTTGAAAGGAATAACTACTTCTGTAACTTTTTTCCGTTTCTCATCTTGTTTTTGCCTTTTTGAGAAAATTGAGTTTCAACATTTTCAGGAAAACCGCCGCCATTTTGTCAGACTTAATAAATTTCCAAATTTTGTTGTAAATTTCGAAAGAGATTGGAAAGAACTACTAGAACCAAAAGAAAAAGTATAGTATCTATATCAGTTCAGAAACTACAGTTCTTTAAAGCAAAAATCTGAAAAAATTTTCACAAATTGCTTTAAGAGTTGAACGTGTTCAGCTGTTCAGCCCGCATGATTTGAAATGAACTCAGCCCCTGATTTAATGAAAAAATCCTGGACACTTCCAGGTTTTTCCAGGTATATAAAAATTCCCTGACAATTCCAGGTCGCACGTGTAACACACAAGCCTTCCTATAAAACTAGTTTAAATTAATGAAACGTATTATAGATATCTTATTTTCGATTATATGGATTCAGTTACAAGTGTCGACCAGAAAATTCCGTCTACTTTAATATTTATAGCAATTTTACAAAAACTGTCGCTAGTATTAGGCATTTTTACTTCAACCACAAGCTAACTGCACTTCGTTAAATGCTGACGAAAAACAATCGACCGAATGCACTTTATTTTTGTAATATCTTCGTAATGAACAATTAAAATCATTGCATTAATTCATTAAACAGTTCTTAAAAAATAAAAAGTATTTTTACTTCGCAGTTATATAGAAAAAATTAGTTTTTACGAAAATATTAGCTAAATAGGGCAAAAATGGACCGAATCCCATGCATTTGGTCCATTGTTTTCCCCTCAGCATTCAGCGAAGTGAAGTTAGCTTTTGGTTGAAGTGAAAATGCCTAATAACGAAATCAGAAATTTTAATGCGTGCAGTTTGCAGTTTCTTGGGGTTTCACTTAACCACCAGTTAACTTCACTTCATTGGGTGCTAAGATGAGAACAATGGACCAAATACATGGGATTTGGTCTATTTTGGCCTTACTTTGTTAATATAATTCGTAAAAACTCATTTTTTCTATATAAATATATTTGGAAAATATTATTTTATTTTTTAAGAACTATGTGATCAAATAGTAATAATTTATTACGAAAATATTACAAGAATAGTTTTATCCTATGCATTTGGTGCCATTGTTTTCCCCCTCAGCACTCGACGAAGTGAAGTTAGCTGGCGCTGGAGTGAAAATGCCTGATTTATAACCTGTCATTCTGACATTCGTTTGAATTATGATATGCAAAGTATGAAATAATTGTTGGAAAAAATCGAAAGTTGTTATTATTAGCTGTCTAAAAATTTAAAAAAATTAACTTTCTACTCGTTTACTTATTTTTAAAATACATTACTAACCTAAGACATACACATTTTTTAAATAACATTAGCCCGCTGCACCGAATAAAGGGATGTACAAGAGTAGGAATTTAATTTTGGTCATCCGAAGACGCAATATATAAAAGGTCAGAGGTGTCACTATTGTATATTTTTGTCAAAATCTCTTTGAATAAAATCTTAAGGTTTTGGACAACTGCCCATATCCCCAAAAATGAAAAAAAAAATCTTTCATAATCGTCATGTTTCTACAATAATTATAATTCACTCATTGAGCAATATTAGCTTTCAAAGCCACTCGTATATGTCAACAAAAAAGCAATACACCTAAAACGAACATAATAAAGTTGACCTTTTTAAGGTAAATAAAGAGCGCACTATTAAAACTCTATAAAAAGAACACCAAATAGAGTATTGAATTGAGTCATAATCAAGTCTCAACGAATCCTCCAGAACAAAAAAACCTTGAAAAGGACTTCATCTTTCTCGCATCCTTACTATCGGTCAAGAACAAAGAAAAAAAACGAAAGAAAGCAACGGAAGTGAAACAATAAATATTATGCATGGGAAGAGCTTCCATTTGTTTATTAATTCGCAGGAAATAGGGTTTGTACTTCCAAGAAAAGGGGGAAAGCGGGGAGCATGTGCGCAAAAAGTAAAGGAGGGCGAGTTTCCTCAGTGGAATATTACAAGTGTGGAGTTGAATTTGAGGCGAGGATATCAAAAATTAGAAGAACGTATGATTGGATTTCGCGAAATGCGAATGCCGGTTCGTTGGACTGTCAGGCCATCGAACGCGGCGCAGTGGAAAAAAAGACGTTCAGAGAAGCACCGCCATGACGTCGGATAGCGGCAGCAAGTTAGAAAATGGCAACCAGCGAAAAATCAACTTGTAGGTGAAATCAGGGATTCCCTGGTGATTCGCCTCGACGTAAAACGGACCAAGCCACCCGCAGAATTACATAAAATCAGTTAATTTAGGCAAATTTCGGTGCTCGAGCACATGGTTCACCGAAAGATGGCGGATACCAGTGGATGCCGCGGTTGACAGATCGGGAAACGCCGGATTTTAGGGCTTTCGGGATTCAAAAGAATAATGACAATTACCTTGCGCTTCTCGAGATTTCGGATCTTGTGCTCGATTACAATAATCGCCTGGCGAATAGGATCGAAGGCCTCCGTAGAGGCCTGTTTCTCAAGTTTAGGGTTGGCAGAAGGCATCCTTCACGGGCAACAAACGCGAACTGGAATACTAACACACTCAAACACAGTAACACCACTAAACCACTCAACCACTAATAATGTGTGTGTTCTTGCGCAGAAAATTGCGATATAACGGCCAATAACAATCCTAGGATGGCCAATCGTCACTTCCGCCCGCGAAATTACGAATTTCAAATATGTTCGTGAGAGTAGGCGGTTGATTGTTTAATCTAAATCCAACATGATTTTCTTGTCTTATTCGTACTTATTGATTAGGTTGAGATGATTAATATGTTGAACAAAATAATATGTTATTTTTAGACCGTCTAACTACAAAAGGAAATGCTCTCGGGAACAGGAAATTGAATTAATTACAAAATTTATATACTGTTGATTGATAACTCCTGTTAGTATGCGTCCCGATTAACACATAAGTAAGGCCGATAGTATTTTGAGCGTAAATACGGTGTAATTAGTACATCATTTTGTCAAAATTATATATTATTATTATTCAAGTATATGTAATTTAAATTACATTTTTAGAATAATGTTTACCAAAACTTCAACAAATAAATCTCTTAGAATTTTGCAACAAATTGAAAATGCAAAGAATTTGAAAACGATTAAATTTTGATAATATGCAAAAAAATTGGTTGATTTGTTAATCTATGTTGTTATTCGTCAATAATAATACGAAACAGAAAATAGATAACAGTATAATTACATGAAAAATATTTTTAATGAAAATAGTGAATAAAAAAAGCTTAATATTGTATTAGGAATTTTGAAAATTTGATGCAGATTATTTCGAAGAAGCAAATCATAAAATGTTAACCGAATTAGGTAAGATATTATTGCACAGAAATTGACTAATTGTTACAAAAATTTTGTATATAAAATGTAAATGAAACTTTGAAAAACTGGAAAAATATTTTCTAAAGGCTTATAATTTTTGCTGTAAATCTTACAGTTATTACAGTATGCAATCTTAGAAATTTTAATATAATATCTTGTAAGAATCAATTTCCGTCAGTATAAATTTTATAACATCCTCTAAAATTGATAACTATATCCCACAAATTTATAAACTCTTGTGATAGAGAAAATTTCCAAACCTTTATTTTAAAAATCCACATTTATAGGATATTTACTAAAAAGAATAAACTATGAATTTTTAAATTGATCTATTTACTTTAAAGAGATTGAAAAACGCAATTATTTAAACGCCAGAACTGACTTTAGTTGAATATAAAATTTAATGAGCCATCGAGCAATGAAAAAATATTAAGTTTATCCTCATATAGGATTAATTTCCGGAAATTTCCTAAAGAGGCTTTCGGATTCTCAAGGACTGTCTCATAAATACTTTGTATTTTTTGCTCAGGAAATACCAGGAAATTTTACCGAAATTCTTTAGAGTTTTTTCTCAAGCTGGATTTTCTACCGGTCAATTTAAAAGAGTTCAACAGAATAAAAATTATCGCTAACGATTTTTAAAGATTTAATAATTTTGAAAAAGAAATATAATTATCAGTTGGAACATTAGATAATTTTTGATCATAAGAATTACAATTCTGATTTGGAACGGAGAATTTTCTAGAACAAAAATTTAAATTCTAAATTTGAAGAGGGATTTTTTTAAATTCCATTCTTCTAAATCAGAATTGAAATTATTTTTAAAAATTCCCGTTCCATGTAAAAAATTCTCTGTTCCAAATGAAATAATACTTATTTACGAATATTCCCCGTCCTAAAGTCTACGTTATAATTCTTCACGGAAATCCCCTGTTTCGAAGTAAAAATTATAATTCTTTACGGAAATGCTCTGTATCGAAGTAAAAATAATAATTCTTTAAGGAAATTCCATGTTCCTAATCACAAGCACATTTATTTCCAAAAATCCCCTGTTCCAAGTCATTATTATATTTATTTACAATATTTAATTCTAAAATTTAAAAGAGGGAAGTTTAAAATTCTGGCAATGTTTTATTTACAAAAAGAAAATTTGTAATTCAAAAATATTCTGATTTGGAACGAGGACTTTTCAAAATCTGATGAATTCTGACTTGGAATAGAATTTTTTTTTGTAATTTCCCTCTTTATAAATCACAATAACTCAAGTTATTTTCAAAAATTTCCCGTTCCATGTAAAGAATTACCTGTTCCAAGACTAAATTATAATTCTTCACAAAATTCCTTTTTCAGAAGTCAGAAATATAATTCTTTACAGGAATTTTGATATATTTTATTTGTTTATTCCAAATCGGAATTGTAGTTATGTACCAAATTTTCTATTATAATTCAGACAGGGATTTTTTTAATTCTTCCTTTAAATTAGAATTAAAATTCCTTTTCGAAATTCTTCTTCCATGTGAAAAATTCCATTTTCCAAGTGAGAATTATAATTTTTTCACAAATTCTCTGTTCTAACTCAGAATAAGAGGAATAAAATATGTGAAACCAAGTAAATTCAATAGAAAAATCACGGTCACTGAATCACGTTCCCGGTTTTACCCCGGTTTACAAAATTTCTGATTATTTCCCGGTTTTCCCCATTTCCTGTTCAAGTAGACACCTTGGAAGTTTCCTTAATTATTGTTATATATTTTTTTAGATTATAAATTAAAAAAAAAAAAGAAAATGACTAACAAAAACAAATTTTAGAATACAAAAAAAAAGTTTAAAGACTAAAAACAAATTTGTTAATACCATAATAAATAAGGTCATTAATTTTCATTATAGACAATAATTACATTTCTTTATATGTACTATGCAGTGTGCAGCCTCAGGCGAAAAAAAAACCTTGATACTTTCAAGAATTCTTTACTATGTCTATGACTTACCGATCCTTACCTTTCGCAATCGTCTAATAATAGGAAAATCTTCTATAAAAAAAGTTACTGGTCCCAAATTCTACAAAATGTTACTAGTTTTCTAGTTCTCTGTAAGTAATTCAGTATAAAAAATGTTGGCTATAAATAAGTGTGTTTCTCTTTTAATTTACCATTGATGGAAAAATAAAGTTAAAGTTGAACAACTCTAGGTAGAAAAATGCAGTTTAGGTAATAGCTGTAGATTTAGTTGTTTTATTTTGTAAATAACTTAAAAAAGGGATTTCTAGATTAATTTCCTTTGAAAAAGCACCTCAAAGGTCAACATATTTTATGTAATCCAGCGAAAGAAAAAGTAGAAAGTAAAGAAGTTGCCAATCATCCTCTAATAAATAGGCACTAGGTAGCGAAATTATTAATCAATCAACCTGGAATATGTCAAAAAAATCTACATTTCTTGTCACTAGATGATCATGTAATCACTTCATTCCCTCTCTTGAAAAAGTAAGTAACTGCTCTCATTAGCAGGCCCCCACAGTCCCTTAAAAAAAAGGGTACAAACTATAAGGGGTACTTTTTCACGCCCCCTTTTTTTTACAAAAATGGGGCATGATAAAATGGTTTTTAAAGGCAGTAGATTTTTTATCGGTACAGGCAGTGATTTTTTTTTTATTTTGAAAATTAATATTTTAGCTATAGCTTTAAAAAATCCTTTGAGCAGATCAACATTTCCTACTGATAAAAATACAGTGAAAAAATATAAAAAAAGCTGAAAAGATGAACAGCATAATTTGAAAGTTATCATTATCATAAGTTTATATATTTTCAATTTTTCAGACTTTCGTGGTTTTTTTTGTCTACTGTATTTCTATCAGTATAAAAGATCATTTAGAAATACGAGATTTTTCGTATTTTATTTTTTCTAATGTGTTCTATCAGTAGAACGTTCTCAAGTATTTAAAAGAATTTTTCGAAATGATTATGTGGAAAACCTGCTGCATTTTTGTTTTTGTTTGCTTAGGACTCAATAATTTTTCTCTGGAATGTTTTTATTCGTAGAAAGACCTCAAATAACGGAAAAAAATTATCTAGTAATTTTAGAAGGAGTTTCCGAAATTGTTGTCAAATATTAAATTATCTCTAACGGAACAATATACATTAGGGTTGTCCTAAATGGATAAATTTTTTCTGAAATTGCTCCTCTAAAAACGGTTACTTTTGGTGTCAAAACGTCCCTTAAATTCTGGCAGGATCAAACAAAATAGATTCAAGTTTCTCTCAAGCCTGTTAAATACTAGTAAAATACTGCAATCGGATGTTTTACAGAATTTAAAAAAATATTTAGGGGTTTCTCAAACACATTTTTGCAAAAAATTGCTTACTTTATCTTAATTTTCACTGTTAATGGATTTCTCTACTTTAGCATACACGAAAATTTCAGTCTTTTGTATGCAAATAAATAAAATAATTAATTAACAGTAGAAAGTAAAGAAAAAGAGCAATTTTTTGCAAATATGTGTTTGAGAGACCAAAATTCAGGGGACATTTTGACACCAAAAGAAAGAAGAAATTGAGACACAAAAAAAAAAAAAAATTTAATAAATATTTTTTCACGATTTTTGCATTTATTTCGAAAGCTAGATTTAAATCTGTGTCCTTTGTATTATGAATTTCGGTTTTGAGTCTCAATTTAAAATCGGTAAAGTTTGAATGTCTTTATAATTTAAACTTGCTTATGAAGGTCCAATACTTCAATCTTAAATTTATTAATTCATAACGTTTTGCAATTCAAAATTGTTAAATTTAAAATATTTATAATTTCAAACGCTATCAATTTATAATTATTATATTACCAACACATTAAGACCGAATTTGAAGTCATTTTGAACAATTTGAATTTGAAATCGACCTTTCATACATTTTTACATTCGTAATTCAAAATAATTCTAGTCCAAAAGATTTCAACTTGAAATTAAAATTTTGGTGACACTGAAAGAGTGCATTGCAATATTTTGTCGCCTCGATTTGATTTAAAATGTAACAAATTCAGGCTATTGACTGAAAATAGATTACTACAGAGACAAAATCTTGAAGAAAGGGGATTTTAGGGACCACAGATTAATATAGGCATAGGGTACAATTGAGATAGGAGCCGGTGTCTGAGGCCTCCATTAGTAATTTTTTAAATAATGAAGGAGAATGACAAATTTTTGAAAACGCTTTTTGAAATTTTTAAAAATTCCGGACATTGAAAGTCCTTTTGGATTCAAGTCTTCCTGAAAGAAAAAAATTGTCCACTTTAAGGAAGTAGTGCAGAAATATTTGAAATGCCAAGAGAAAGAATGAAGTGAGGAAAAAGAAGTTATTCTGAGATCGATTCATCGTTTATCGTCAACGAATCGCAATGAGATCACAGAACGCTTTCTGAATGGAAAAAATCAGTAAACACATTTCAATGGTGTATTCGCTTATCCACACTTACATCATTCATTCTCGTTTTACCCTCTTCAGCACACACACACATAATACACCCGCTTCTCCAATGAATTCTTTAACCATGGATGCCACCTCCATACGCCTATTGGATTGGCAAAGATGATACCACTCTCACTTTTTTGCTCGCCCGAGGTAATAAAAGTAACGAAAGGTGAAGATGCTGCGAGTAGTTTACATTTTGAAATCAAAGGGTACGCGTGTTCGACAATTTAGTGCTTTCGAGGGTCTCCTGCCTTCATCAGGATGATCCACACACCGGTCCCTGTTCTTGTGCTTTGCACCACTCTAATTCTAGGATTCAACACGTGTGAGTGCTTTCATTCATTTTTTTAAATTACTTTCAAAATTAACTCCAACAATTATTTTATATCTACTTAGAAACTTTTTTTAAATCTAGACTATATGTTTTTAAAAGTAAACGTAGGAAGAAGTCTTGGAGAAAAATACTGAAATAGTACATAAGAAAATTACAAATGAATATTTTAAAAGCTATTTGCTGCTAAAAATATTCTAAATTTCCAACTTGAAAATTGTTGAAACAATAACCAAGTTTATTGTACCTTCTACGCTTTATAGTTACCAAAAAATAACTGTCTCTATTAACAACTGATTTTTCAGGACTTATTTATAACTTAGCTTTTGCAAAAATTATTTATTACTTAATACCTATGCTCCTTTTGTATATGTGTTATCGATTAATTAATTCAGTCAATAAGTGTATTACTTACATTGATTTAATTATAATATTTTTTTGTAATCTTCAAACGATTGAAATTTTAAAAACCTTTTGCAGTCTAAGGTATTTAAATTAGTTGATTTCAATTTTGAATTCAAACAATTTCATTTATGAAAAGACTTTTTTCTGAAACACTCTCAAATTTGAAAAAGTTCAAATTCATCTACATTTGTAACTATTCAAGTTAGATCATATTTTCAACAACATAGTTATACTTTTAAAATGAAAAATAAATCAAAAGCTTAATATTAAAATTTGAAGTTTAAATATCTATCATTTTTAATCTGTAAAAAATACCTGCCCTCTATAAAATGTTTTAAAATCTGGTTTACACTCAACTCTGTCACTATAGTATAGTTGACACTTAAGCTGATTAAAATACCAATACAAATTAATTATTCGAACCATTCAAACCACCCACGACACACCTATCATATGAAGTCGTCCCGGACTCTCATATAACAATTTACATAAACTTGTCCTGTTTTTTAATGTGTTATTTTTTATGATAACTTCTAATTTAAAGTCTTACAACTTCATAAGGTCAAGTAAATCTTTTTGTAAAAGTTACAGTGCACAACTGTACACTCAAGTGCAGAAAACCACTAACGACGAAGAAAACGATGTTATCATAAAAGAAGGCCACAAATTACTGCAATTTGGAAATCAGTTCTTGAGAAAGACATCCACATTTCGTGACTTTGTTCTAAAACTCATTCTAATGACAAAATTTGATAAAATTTGAAAATCTTAACAAGAATCAGAAGATTAAATTTGGCCACGAATACATGCAAACAAGGTGTACATCCCAGTAATGACGCCAATTTTCTTGCTTTTTATCTCATTTGAATTAAATTAAATTCCTTTTGATACTATATAAAATGCTAAAAATAAGTAGGTTCAACCATTATATATTACTTTAACTTATTTTTAATATATTTTAATATATTCAATTTATTTTTATATAAATAATATTATATATATACAATAATATAAATTTATTTAATATACTTTAATATATTTCAATCTTAACCAAGCTTCACGATTATTAGGATCGTCACTGATCATCACGATTACTGGGATATCTATCTACCTTACCTCAATTTAAAATAAAAAAGGAGGAAGGAAAAAGAAGGCGACCTTCGAATTTCATCTTTCCTTATTTCTATCTTTTTTAATTTTTAGGAAAAAAATATTGACAAAAATTTACCAACATTAAACTTTAATTGTTATTGCCTTAAAAAGGGTGTTGGGTGAACATAAAAAATTTTGTTAATTTTTGTAAATATGTTTTGATTAAAGATGAAAAAAGATAGAAGTAAAGAAAGACGAGAGAAAAAAGAAGAAAGGGGATTCGAAGGTCGCCTACTTCTTCTTTCTACTTTTTTCTTTGTGTTTTAAAAATGTTTAATTAGTTATTTGAGTTGAATTTTGGACATTAGAGAGAAATTAAAGTTTTCATTTAATCTAAATTCAATTTCCATTCATTTTAATTTTTGGTTGCTTCAAAGGTAACACCTTACAAGCTAACAGTTTTGCCACTCAGGTTCATGACATTAAGCGGTTGGCCAGTGAGTTAAGATTATATAAGTGGAATAATGTTAATGAATGCCGTGCCTTTCTAGAGGTCAGACGTGAAGAGGATTTCTGCTTTTCTGTCCACCAATCTGGATACCTGAGTAAAAATCGACTGAAAAAAATCAGGTTACGATTGCTTGCAATGTTAGATGTCAACCTTCACCTTGAAAGAGCCAAACCTGCTTGTTTCAAAAGATTTGAAAAATTGAATCAAAAGTTTTTTAAATTCAAAGCTCCCAAAACCTAAAACTAGTTGGCCCTGAAGCAAAAATTTGGAATCGGAAAACCTAAAATTGATAAAAGTTGAAAATCTGTAAAAATGTTTTATTAGAAGGATCCAATATTTTAAATGATCAGGGTTGTCACAGAAGTCGGATTTCAACATTCCAGGATTTTTCCAGGTTTTCCAGGTCAACTTTTGAAAAATTGTCAGGACAAATTAAAAAAAGAATCTATTCTATTCTATTTTGTCTCCACAAAATTATTAAGATATTTTCAAAATGTTGTCCCTAGATTATGCCCTAGGGTCAAACCTGGTGCAAAAAAGTCGCAACATTTCAAAAAATATGTAAATACTTACAAATATGTTTTAAAAATCATTATTTATCATATGTTAATACATTTTTGTAATATTTATAAAAATATTACTGTTTTGAATTTTTTCCAATCATATGGTGAGTACAACCTTTATTTAAAGTTTTGCGACTTTTTTGCACCAAATTCGACCCTAGGGTAGAATCAAGGAATGATTTCTAAAAATATCTTAACAATTTACGAGAGACAATTTATCAAAAGGGTATTGAGACTTAACTTTAAAATTAGTCAAAGAACTATGAAAAATATTGATTATTCCTAGAGTTGAAATTGTACGCCTTTCTGTAATATCTTTATATGAAATTGACAATTCAACAATCGTTTTTCTCAAAAACGCGTAGTACGATTTTTTTTCTTTCTTGGCTTAAAACAACCGAGGGCTAGCCGTGCTTAGTCTTATTTCTTAGTTTAGCTTAGAAGTTTAAACAGATTGGAATGTAGAAATGAGATAAAAAATATAATTTGCTATGTTAGGGTTTTTTTATGTCAGTGGTTAAAAAATAAGAAGAATTGAAAAAATTGAAGCTTTTGTCATGTAGAATTGAGATAAGAATAAAATTTGCTATGTTATAGTTTTCTTTGTTTTCTATAAGTAGTAAAAAAATAAGGAAAATTAGGAAGATTTGTTTATTTAGACCCCTACGTTGGAAGGTATTCCTTTTTCCGATTTTCGCCGGGGATGGCTCAAAATAAAGCTCCTGGCATATAAGATTGCAGTGAAGAATAAAATTTTCTGCGTCATAGTTTTATTTTTTTGATATCAGTGGTGAAGAAATGAAAAAAATATATGTGTGGAGAATTTGATTATTTAGACACCTATGCTGGAAGCTCTTCTTTTAATTTGCTTTTCTTCAAGGATGGCTCAAATAATAATAAAAAAATGCCAGATAATCCAAAATCAAATAGTCCTTTTCATTTTATATAGATCAAAATTCAAAGAGCCTTTAAATTTAAAAGGTTTGAAAAGGAGTTCGAAAAGTAAAGGATTAAAGTATGTATTTGAAAAACGAATACCCGAGAGTTGTGAAATTCTCAAGGATCAAAAATTGAAAAGCCTTTTCATCTAAAAGACAATCAAAAAGACTACATTTCAAAGCGCAAACGAATTGGACGAATATTCAATTTTTAATTCATCAAATTGAAAAGATTCAAAATTAAAAAGAATTAACGTGGCAACATTCAACCTTTAAGACTTCGATATTTCATCACTCATGAAGAAACTTCCATTCATATTTCCGATTGCCTTCCAGATTTTGTAACTAAATGGAAATTACTCGAAACTATTTTCCACGTTGAAAATTAATAAAAATCCACTAACGAGTGAAGAAATATTATGTCAAGGAAGTTTCATACTTCCTGATTGTTTAAAATTCTATCTGTGGAGTCATGTTCAATCTGGAAAATTCTTGAAATATGTGCCACCATGATGCCACATCTTTATTGATATGAATTATAATTATTATTTCATTCATTTTAGGTGGAGGTCAATTTCAAAGAACGTTCACGACTTCCAATCGAGGACAGTCCCAATTTGGAGGACAATATCAATTTGGAAGTCAGTCACAATTCCAAGCACAACCCGGAAAACAATTTCAGTCCCAATTTGGAAACAATAGAGTAGAACAAAACCGCAATCTTCAAGCACCGAAATCTGCAATATCTTGCCCAGAGAAAAATGGACGATTTCCGGTTCCTTCGCAGTGCGACGCTTACATAGAATGCATCGATGGGGTTGGTGAAGAGAAATTGTGTCCTGAGGGATTGCTGTTCAATCCTAATGTGAGATTTAATTATCCCTGCGGTTATCCTATTGACGTTAATTGTCTGGGTAGATCAAGCCTTCGTAAGTTAATACATTTTTATTTAATTTATGAGTATTCATAAGTGTTTCAAAAATTTTCAACTGGAATCTTAATCATTTCTCATCCCCTAGGCCTAGGGACCATCCATAAATTACGTAATACATTCTTTGCTAATTGTTTACCCCTAGCCGTAATAAAATTACTTGTACCCCCCCCCCCCTTGCCATGTCTTATTGAATACGATTTAATTACTTACTACCCACGAAAGTAAATAAACGCTGTTATTCTTACTGTTCACAATTGAAGATTTTTCAATTGTATATTTATAGAATTAAATAAATTTCAATTTAAAATCTTCAAATTTAAATAATTTTGAATTTTGAATCTTCAAATTTGAACTATTCAAAAAAGTCATTTAAAGTTGCATCATTTTCTATTATTCCAATTAAATATTGAAGAATCTTCCATTCCAAATCTTAATAATTGAAGAATTTTCCCTTGTAAATCTTCAAAATTGAACTAAATTATAAAAATTCCAAATTATTGAATCTTCAATTGTAAACCTTTGAGATTGAACAATAAAAAACGTTTAAAATTGCATACCTTTAAAATATAAATGTTGACGAATGAATAATTTACCAGTCTATATGTATTTTCAAAATTTAAGAATTTTCAGTTGTAACTCTTTTAAATTGTAGAACTTTGTAAATCTTTAAAAACTGAAGAGATTTTATTTTAAAAAATTTACAAATAAAAATAATGCAAAAGTTGAGTTTTACAATAAAAAATTCTGCAATTCTGATGATTTACATTTAAAATTTCTTCAATTTGGAAGATTTAGAATTGAAAACTCTTGACTTTTGATCTTCAAAATCATCAACATTTGAGAATTTGGATCTATACATCTTTAAACTTAAAGAATTTTCAATAGCAAATTTATACAATTAAATTAATTTCAATTTTAAATCTTCAAAATTGAATAATTTTTTACTTGAAACCTTCAAAATTAAGCTATTACAAAAAAAGCATTCAAAAGTGCATCATTTCCTATTATGCACATCACTGAACAGTCTTCAATTGCAAATATATTCAAAATTGAAGAATTTCTCATTGTTAATAAATTTTCAAAATTGAACTAAATATTTAAAAAAATCAAAATATCCTTTAAAACTATAAAAATTCCAAATTAATGAATCTTCAGTTGTGAACCTTTAAAATTGGACTACAAAAAAATGTTTAAAATTACATACCTTTAAAATATAAACCCTTTACAATTGAATAATTCGCCATTCTATATTTTAAAAATTCAAGAATTTCCGGTTGTAACTCTTCAAAATTGTAGATATTTGAATGGTAAATTTTTGAACTTAAGGAGTTTTTAAATTAAAAAATTAATAATTAGAAATTTTTCAGTTTTACCGTGAAATATTCTGTAATTTTGACGATTTGCATTTGAAATTTCTTTAATTTGGTAGATCTAGAACTGAAAACTTTCAACGTTATACTGTCAAAATCATCAAAATTGAAGAATTTTCATTTATACATATATAATGTTGAAGAATTTTCCATTGTAAATCTTTACAATTGAATAATTTTGAATTTCAAATCTTAACAATTCAACTATTAAAAAAAAGTATTCAAAATTTTGTCATTTTCTATTATACACGTTAACTATCTATTAGGAAGTCTTCAATTGCTAATCTATAAAATTGAAACAGTAAAAGAAAACATTAAAAATTACATCTTTCTAAATTATACTCATTACGAACCCTGGCGAAAGTTTTGGATAGGAATTCATTCCGAATTAACCCGAAGTCTGTATCCGAATTGGATTGAATTGGATGCATTCGGATTGAAAATCGTTGTGGGTCAATCCGAGTTCAGATTCTTTCGGATTAAAAATTTGGTTCGGACTGATTCGGATTGGAAGTTGGGATTGAACCAAATTAAGGCAGATTAATTTTTAACCAATTTAGATCGGAAGAAATTGATAACTTTTTCGGATTGGTTCCGATATGTTCGGACTGGTTCGGATACCGATTTCGGAATGAATTCCTATCCGAAACTTTCGCCATGGAATTGCAGAATATTCAACTGTAAATTTTCAAGGTTAGACCTATGTTAAAAAAAGTTGTTCAAAAATTCATGATTCTAAGCTATAAATATTCAGAATTAAACAACTTAAATATCCTCAAAATAGATAAGTGTCGAAAATGAAAAACGTCTGGGAATAACAATTTAGAATTTGTAAGGAAAAACCTTATTTCATCGACTTCTGGTCTGGAAGAAGTCGATGAAATAAGGTTTTTCCTTAAAAATTCTAGACTCAGAAAAATATTTGTTTTAAACCTTAACGGTCACACCTCCAAATACACCTTCAGATATTTTTGGCTGAAAAAAAAATCATGAGTGATGTGGAAACAATACAAAACAAGAGAAAAATATCTCCAAAGACTCAGTGACAAGTTAACTATTCGAAAAATAAGTTGAAAAAAATATAGACATTCGAAAAAAATCGAAAAAATTGAAGAAAGCGTTTCATGAACATCATGTTTTTTTTATTTATTCGAAAATATCTTGAAAATAAGGAAAATAATTTTTAATTCTTTTAAAACTTATTCGAACAAAGAACTATTTCATTGAACCAAAGAAAATTTTTTGAATGAAAGAAACTTTCTTTGACTGTGAGCCATATAATTTTGTTTTTAATCAAAGAAATATTATTTTTACTAAAAAATTTATGATTATTAATTATATTTCATAATAGCGTGCTATTTTGTCTAGTTTTCTTTTAATTACTAGGACACATCTCTAATTATTATTTAATATGTTCTATGTTTCTGAAGATCTTTTCAAAGAGAAAATTATTCACTTGCGTGAAGAATTTTTGTCTACGGGTTATTTTAGTTAATAGTGCTATTTAATATAATAAACCGTAGATTTGGTTATGAAATTTTCTAGATTTTTTGACAAACTGAAATAACCTAAACATTTTGAGGAACGATTGTGATCATAATAAACGGTAAAAAATGTGTTAAGACGAGAACTTGTAAAATTTTCTCAAATCTTTGATCAAATCACTTAACTTTATATTTTTAACAACAATTTAGAAGATTTTAATTCTTTACTAAAGGTTCTAGATATTTTTCTACGGAATAATAGCAGCGTTGTAAGCCCCCCTCCAAAAAGAAAGCTGTTATGTAATTTATGGATGGCCCCTTACTTTAATTTTTAATTTCTTCAACATTTGATTTGATTATGTTTTATGTATTTCAGAACCAGCACAGCCAACCAAAGATTGTCCTCATCAATTTGGTTACTTTAAAGTTGGAGACCAACAAAATTGTGGTAAATTCATGAATTGTGCGGATGGTGTAGGGTACGTTTTTGATTGTCCAGAGGGTCTGGCTTATAATTCAGAAACTTATCGCTGCGATTGGCCTGATCAGGTGTCGGATTGTGATGCCGAAGGTAATATATAATTATAAATATTATAATTTTCGTCTTCGAATATGCCAGATTTTTCTAAACGTACATTTTTTTTCTACAGCCTATCTAGGATTCAGCTGTCCAAGTGCTAAAGAAAACGGTTATCTGACCGGAGAACTAAGATTCTTCAGAAGTCCACAAGATTGTCAACGTTATTATGTCTGTGTAAATGGACGTCCACGACTTCAAAATTGCGGTGAAGGAAACGCATTTAACGAACTCATAAACACTTGTGATGCTGCTGAAAATGTCACTGGATGGTCAGTCCCTCTATCTTTATTATTTCTAAAAATGTGAGCTTTAAACTCAAGTTTGATAGTTTTAATAAATAAATTGTAACTCTTGTTTCAGCGCAACTGACTTTGAACAACGAGTTCCAACTAGCTTTAACAACGGTTTTCAACAACGTACATCAGCTAACATCCAACAGCAACAACAACAACAACAAGGTGGAGCAATATCGAGGTCACGATTCGGCAGATTCTAAATTTCGATTGAAATAAAAGCACATTTCTAAGAAACCCCATATTTTTATAATACCTTCAAAACAAAGTCTTCCAAAAACAATATCTTAAGAATCAAAGGTCCCAACAAAACATATTTTCTCTAGGATCGTTAAAGCTCTTCTGATATAAAAAGACAACTCAATCTGCTAGTAACAATCTTATTTTTATTATTGTCTTTACGCTCCTACCATTCTTATATATTTATTCCTAATTGATACGTCATGTACAAATATATAAGGTTTCGTTCTCGCAACGTGTATAGATACATACAAATAAACATGTTTTTTTCACATAATAGAAAGTTTGCTCACCTAATTTCTATTTGTCCGATATTCAGTCAATCATCGTTCAATCCTGGAAAGCTTAATACGTTTTCGTATAACAAGGGAATTGACCGGAATGATTTTTTTATTATCTCCAAACGGTTATTAATTAACTTTTCAAAAATTCGTCGAAGTCCGAAGAATCTGTTTCCAGCACGATATCGTCTAAAGATGGACCTTCGGTTGATCTGGAAGTCTCTGAAAAATAAAGAGATCTTATCGCGGCTAGCCTTGATTAAGTTCAGCCCAAAAGTGCTTCCACATCCAGTTTCTCTTTTGCATATGCTTAGGGGATGCCCCTCGGGTATTTTAAGCCAATAAAGAGAAAAATCGTACTACGCATTTTTGAGAAAAACGATTTTTTCATTTTTAATTATTAAAAATCTCATTTTTCACGAAAACGACGCAAAATATGAATAGCAGCTCACAGTTCAAAATTATTCCTCTGTTAAAATATATATAATATACCCTTATTAGCCATGTATTTTAACGAACTTCAACATTATATATTATTTAATGTTTTTTACGATTAAAAATCTCACTTTTATCGAAAACGACGCAAAATATGAATAGTAATTCATAGTAAAAAATTGTCATACATCCTGAAATCTATAAAAGTATACCCCTAACAGATGTTTATTTAGTGTTTTAACAATGTTTTCAAAAAAAAAAAAATTGAAAAAATTGATAAAAATAGACTAAAATATAATTTACTTTAACATTCTTACTGAACTAGAAACAAACAAATCGACTTTTTCTATTCTTTTGTTGTTGAAAAATTTGTTAAAATACACAAGATAAACATCCGGCAAGGGTATATTTTTATGGATTTCGAAAGTGTAACAATTATGAACTATGAATTGCTTTTAATTTTTGGCCTCGTTTTCGAAAAAAATTAGATTTTTTATCGTTATAAGTTATGTTTCTTCAATTTTAGAGTTAAAACCCAATTTTCCTTTACTTTTAGTTTGCCCTAATAATCTAATGTAAAATACTCTTCACATTGTTACTGATCTGAAAACAAACGTTTTTAAAAATAAAATCTTCAATCTGTTAAACTAAATGTTATTTTATCGATTTTTTGCGAAAATTGGTTAAAATACACAATTACAAATCTAGTAAGAGTATATTTTTATAGATTTCAGCAAATGAAACAATTTTGGGCTGCTATACATATTTTGCGTAGTATTCGAGAAAAATGAGACTTTCAATCGTTTACGCATGAAAAAATCGTTTTTGTCAAAAACGCGTAGTACTAGTAGTAGTATTAGAAACTGGATGTGCAAGCGCTTTTTGATTGAACTTACTCAAGGCTGGCTATTTCTTAGTTTAGCTTAACATTGTAAACAGATTGAAATGTAACAATGAGATAAAAAATATAATTTTCTATGTTAGGGTTTTTTTTTATGTCAATGGTTAGAAAATAAGAAGAATGAGGAAAATTGAAGCTTTTGGAATATACAGAATTGAGATAAGAATACAATTTGCTATGTTATAGTTTTCTTTTTTACCATAAGTGGTAAAAAATAAGGAAACCTGGAAACATTTGTTTATTTAGACCCCTATGTTGGGAGCTATTCCTTCAGTCCGATTTTCGTCGGGGATGGCTCAGAATAAAGCTCTTGGCATGTAAGATTGCAGTAAATAACGAAATCTGTTGCGTCATGCTTTCTTTTTTTGATAACAGTGATGAAGAAATAACAAAAATAAATGAATATGTGGAAAATTTGATTATTTAGACCCTTATGCTGAAAGCTTTTCCTTTAGTTCAATTTTCTTCAAGGGTGGCTCAAATAATAATGAGAAAAATGCCACTTTTTAAATTTAAGCCTACGCTTGAGGAACCCTTACTTGAGGTCACTTACGGACCTCTTCTTGAACTGATTTTATACTTATACGACGATTTAACTTCAACTTTCTTCTTTCAAACCTAAAATTCCACGGATTTGCAAATTATATTTGCACAAATGAAATTAATAAATTGATAATTTTGGAAATTTGTGCAGGCATTTTAAATTTCTAAAATATATTATTGTGTCAATTCTAAAGTTAATTAATACAAGTGCTACTTTGATATTTTCTCATCATTTGATAACATTTTTTATTAAACTTCTTAAATCAATTTCTTATACCAGGACTGTTACAAAATTTTGCTTTCCAAATTCCAGATGTTTTGCAGGTTCCTTTTTGAGAAAAATTAGAGACTTTTAGTGGAAGAGAAAAATATATTTAAAGGAGAATAATCGCATAAAATGAAATGTATTAAAGTCTGATATGAAATATTTATAAAAATAAAGAAAAGAAAATTTTCAAAAATTAATTCTTTAAGCATAAATTTGCTGCCAATTTCGCGGACGCCCATATCTTAATTATACTTCAATGAAGGGATTGATCCCTTCTTTTATATTTCACATGCATTTTGAACATGAGTTGCTTGAATTTAAGTATTTTGTTAATTTGAAGGTGTTTTCAATTTGAAATATTTTATAGTTGTTTTTATATTAATAATATATGATTTTTTTATTTAGCGTTGTTTATTCTTGAAGCCACTCCCATTGGAATATTGTTAAATTTGGAATTTATTCATTTTAAATTGTTCAATTCTAAGCTTTTTTACTTATGCATGCTTCCAATTTGATATTTTACACTTTTGAATGCATGTAAATCAAATAGTAAACTTTAAAACTCTTTTAATTTAGAACGCATAATTAATTTATAAATACTTTGAAACAGTACGATCGAAATATGAATTATTACTAAAAAATAGTAGTATTAGTGAATTTTTTTTCAAAATAGTGGCAACATAGTGGTATCGCTAAAAAAAAGTGGCAATTATTGTCAATAGTGGCATGAATGAATCCTTGCCCTGAACAATAATATTTTGTTGGAAATTTGGTTAAATAACTTCTGGACTCTCAGAATGATGATTGTTAAAAATATGACTCTTTTAATTTAATTTCATATTAATTCGATTCAGCAGAGTTTCAATAAAGCATAAGAAGATATTTTTTTATTCAGCGCTGGAGTTTAAATTAGATCAGTAAAAAGATTAAGGAAATTTCAACATTTTAGTACATACTTGGAATGGAACCGGTCGCTTTGTACTGATTCAATTCTTCTTTGAAAGCCTCTTCGAAAGTTGCTTGTCTTTCACGCAGCGTTTTTTGTTGCTTAAGTTCATGCTTCAATATTTTTTCAGAATGCTCGCTCGCTAATTTAGCTGAAATGAAAATGACAGTGAGAAAAATACTACTTTATGTTACTGCAGGTATTTATATTTATTTAAATTATGCTTTAGTATTTTACGTTACAATTACCTCGTGCAGAATTTAATTCAGACACTTTATTCTCCTTGTAGAGAGTCAATTGAAACCTATGGTCTACTTGTCTGTTTTGCAAGTCCAACATTTCGTTTAGATCTTCAAGCTCGAAAAGTGCGTGTTCAACCTCTTCAAACATTTCATGTAATGTGCCTGTATCGCAAATACATTGTAAGCGAAGAAAATTAATTTTAACCTTAGGTAATTCAGTATAAAAATAAAGAATGCTGAATTATTGAAGAAAGTGCTGCAAAAAATAGAGCAACTACAAACGAATGATTGACTTATTTACTCAACATAAGATTTCAAATTATAGGATCTCCAATTATTTCATATGATTTACGGGATTTTCAAGATTGCATGCTACTTTAACTGTTTCAAAAGAATTTCAAGAGATTTCAAAAATTTCAAGGATTTACTGGATTGTAAAAGATTTTAAAGATTTTAGGCGATTTAAAAATTTTTAAGCTATTTTAACAGATTCCGAAGAATTTTAAGATATTTAAAAAACGTCACGGAATTTCAAGAAATTCTGTAGAATTTACAAATGATTTATTTTGATTTTATGGTATTTCTATAGTATAGAACTTTGAGAAATAAGTCAAACGAAATGAAATTTCAAGGGATTCCTAGCGATTTCGAAGATTTAAAGGCATTTAAGAGAATTTCACAAGATTACAGGGATTTTACAGGAACTCTCATTATTTTAAAGCATTTAGAGGATTTTTGAATATTTCAACAGCTTTTAAACAATTTACAGAGATTTCGCAAATCTCAAGGGATTAAAAACATTTCCAAAGATTTTAAGCTCGACTATAAAGGATTTCAAGACAGCTTTGGAAAATAAATAAAATGAGATAAAATTTCAAGGAATTCTTAGCAATTCCAAACATTTCAATGGATTTTAAGGCATTTAAAGAAATTTTACAAAATTTAAAGGATTTTATTAAATCCCCAAATATTTCACAATATTTCAAAGACTTCTAGGGATTTGAACGGCTATTACTAAAAGAATTTTAATGAATAAGTTTAGTTTGATTTATATTGAAGAGATATATTTCATTGGATTTAAAGGGATTTCAACAAATGTTTAGAAAACTTTAGGGAATAAAATCAATTTTATTTCAAGGAATTACAACGGATTTCGACGATTTCAAGGGATATTAATGAAATTAAAAAACCTTCAAAGATTTTTAAAGATTTTAAGTTATTTTAAAAGATTCCAAAGAATTTCAAAACATAAAACAAATTTTAAGGGGTATTAAAGAATTGCATAAAATTTCAAAACATTTCAAGGAATTTAAAAGAATTGCACCTAAGGGATTTTATAGGACCTTCAA
>CAKNXH010002200.1:85793-143318 GCA_932178445.1 Andricus quercusramuli | reverse complement strand
GATTTAATCTATTTTATTTTCAAGGTATTTTACATAATTTTTACAGGATACAATTTTAACGATTTCAAAGGAATCCAAAAGGGGTAAAATGATTTCAAGGGAATTCTATGGATTTTAACAGATTTCAAAGATTTTAATGAATTCAAAAATATTTCCAAATGTATATGAAGGGACTTCAATGAAATTTCAAGCAATTTTAAAGATGTGAAGGGAATTCAGACATGTTTGCTTTTCGAAGTTTATTTGTGCCGAATCATTATTTTGTGTAAAGCATACTTCCATATGAGATTGTAAATGGTGTAAAATAAATCGCTCCTTTGTAGTTCGTTTACTTTTTACATTATTTCCTTCAATATTTTTGTATTATTTATTCCATTACTGATTATCCTATAATATTTTTCTATATAATGATCTTATATAATAAAGTTCCTATAATTTCGAACAAAATTATAGGAAGATCATTATAGGCCTGTACGGATTTTCCTATTATATTTTTTCGTAATGGAGTGTCCTACGTAAGCGTTTTTTTTTTATTTTTACCCCCCTCCCCACTGTAAGGATTCGTGTGATTTTAGCCCTCCCCCCCTTTATGTAAGATTTTATATTTTTTACTCAATATATCAAAAATATATCAATTATTTTCAAAGTAAACGGGATTTCAAGGGATTTCAAAAGATTTGAAATATTTCAGGTGATTTAAAAGTATTTCAACAGGTGTAAGGGGATTTTAAGGCATTTCAGATGACAACAAAGTATTTCAAAGAATTACAACATTTGTTTCGAAAGATTTAACGGAATTTCAAACTCTTGAAATTAGAATTAGTAACTGATGAATCAGTAAAACTGACTGATTCATCAGCAGAAATAAATAATCGATCGATGCAGTCACTGATTAAAATTAGAAAAAATTGCAACATCTGGTATAACTGATTCAAATTTAGGGTGACGAATTTCCAAATATTATAAAGGATTTTGAGGAATTTTATTGGATTTTAATATATTGTAAGGGGTTTTAAGAAAGTTGGAAAGATTCCCACGGATTTTAAATAGATATTTCAATTAATTTAAAAGGGATTTCACATATTTCAAGAGATATCATAAGCTTTCGGAATATTTTACGGAATTTTATGGATTTTAAACAATTTCTAGAGCTTTTGAGGGATTTTTGACAGATTTTAAAGGATTATACGGGGTTTTATGAGATTTCAAAATAAGACACGAGATTTTTAAAGTATTTTAAAGGATTTTATATGATATCGAAGTATTTTAATGGATTTTTAAGAATATCAGGAGTTTTTAATGGGATTTTGAAGATTTGAAGGGATTTAAAGGGATTGACAAGATTTCAGGAGACTATTTCAAAAATTTGCTAAGATTTTAAAAGATTATAAGGGATTTTTACGGATTATAAAAGATTTAAATGGGTTTTCATGACTTCACGAGATTTCAAATAATTTCAAGTGATTTCAAGATTCCATAGATTATCCACGGTTTTAGAGGATTTCGTAAGATTTCAAAATATTTAATGGAATTTCAAAAGATTTTCGAATATTATAAAGGATTTTGAGGAATTTCGAGGATTTTAAATGTATTTTAAAAGATTTTATGTAATGAACTTTAATATATTTTAAGGTATTTCAAGAGATTCGGAAGGATTCCCAAGTAAATCAAAAATTCCAGTAAATTTTAAGGGGATTTTAAAGATTTCAAGTATCTTTTAAGATTTCGAAATATTTTATGGGATTTCAATGATTTTACCCGATTTTGAGAGATTATAAGGAGTTTCCACGGATTTTGAAGGATCAAAAGGGATTTTTATGTGATTTTGAAGATTTCTAGTGAATTCAAGGATCATACATCATTTAAATATTTTTTAAGGATTTATCAAATTGTCAGACGAATTCACGAGATTTCAATGAATTGCAAAGATTTTCAGCGATTCCACAAGATTTCACTATAAAAATGAAATAAAACAACCAATTACATGTTTGTAATAGTATTAGAAGTAATTTCTACAGAGGAAACAGGTGTTATTTAGATTTTTTGTAATTACAAGGCAAGATTTTGTCAGACCTCCCGCCCCCGAAAAAGCCTTATGTAATTAATGGACGCTCCCTAAGTGCATTTTGCAATTTCGCGCAAGTCACTTTCGTTCCTTTTTTAGATCTCAGGCTTGTTTGAAACTTAAGGCAAAAATAAATGTGATCGTACCTATTTGGTCCATAAGGTTTTCTATCGTGTTATTAACTTTCGGTATAACCGCCAATGTGTTATTTAGGCAGAATATGCTTTTCCATTCGTGTTCTAATTTTTCGTGAATCGCAGCAACGAGAGAATCGACATCTTGTGCGTTTCTTGCATTTTCTTCTGCCAACTCATGCAACGCATTCCATTGTAATTGATATCGATGCAGGATATCTGCTCCTGCATTGTAATTTACATTTCTAATATTTTCAGGTTTCTTCGACTTTGCCGATTCTGAAATTGTTAAACCTCGAATGCTGAAAAACAAAATTACAGTTACATTTCAAACAGTTATAAAACATAAATTATTTAGGGAATTATTTTAATTGTACCGATACAAATTTTTTAAAGATTTAGGGTATTTCAAATATTTTTTAGGCTGGTGCCTATACCTACACTAACTTGAATTCATTTCACAAAACTAAACATATAGGAAGTTTCAAATTGAAATTGATCAAAATTATACAATTCTAAATTAAAATCCCTTATAGATAAATAATTGTAAAATAGAATAGTTTAAAAATGGTTTAATATAATACAATAGTTTAAAATTCAACCATTCCAAATTTTATAAGTTAAAAAAGAAAGCGTTTTAATACTTCAAAGTCGCAGCTTCTTTACATGAATTGTTCAGAATTGAACAATTTCGAATTAAAAACCTTAATAATTGAAAACAAGTTTAAATTGAAAACATTTCAAGAATAATGTCAATTAAACTTCATAAATTAAAGAATTTCAAATTAAAGCAGTGTGTAAAATTCAGGAATAAGTCATTAGTTTAAATTTAAATCGTTCAAGCTTGTACATTTTGAGATTTGAATTTGTAGTAGTAAAAGCGTTCTATGAGGGCCTAGAAATAAAGTGCTCAATTCAGGTGGCTTCTGCTTTGTAATTGTATAATTTTAATTTTTTATGTTTAGAAATTTAGACGCTAAAAGTTATGAAAATTTTTTAAACGAAAATACTCAGTTTAGTTTTGCTAAAAGTGTCATGTTTTAAAAAAATCAAATTAAAACACGTTAAAATTCGTAACCATTAGAGTGAACTGTTGAAAATTTTAAAGAAAACTTTAAAGTTCGGAAGTGTAAAAATGTTGAGCCACGTTTAAACCTATCCTATAAGCTTCAACATTTTAAGCCGATAAATTCTGAATCTTAAATTGAAGAAAAAACTTTACTTAGCTTCAAATTTTCGGAATCATCATGTACTTTTAAAAGGTTATGAAAAATGTTAGGAAATTCGAATTTTTCTGTCCGTCAAATTTTTATTAAAATTAAGTTCCTTCAACAAAAAATATAATAGTTGGTATTTTAATCAATTTGATTAATTTTCTGACAAAAAGTTGAATTTTCTACAAAAATAGATGAATTTTTAACCAAACAATTGCATTTTTCATTAAAAAAAGGAAATTTTTACCTAAAGAGATGGATTTTCAATAAAAGTGTGAATTTTTAACCAAGAAAGAAAACAAACTGTTGAATTTTCTACCAGATAATTTACTTTTCAACACGAAAATATTAATTCTCAACAACAAGTTAATTTTCAACCAAACAATTGTATTTTCTACCAAAATAGTTGGATTTTTAACCCAAAAAGACGAAATTATAACCACAAAAAAGATGAATCCTCAACGTAAAATGAGGCGCTTCGAGGAAAAACGGGATAAGTCCTGTGTTTCAACATAGGACTTATCACATTTTTCCTCTGAGCGGCTCAAATGTAATAGTTAATTTTTTAACCAAACAAGACTTTAATTTGAAATAAAAAACAGCTGAATCATAAACCAAAACAGATAAGTTTTCAACCAAACAATTGCATTTTTCACAAAAAAATAAAACCAATACCTTCTCATTATGATGAGAATGTAAAAAAGGAAATTTCTATACCCAAAGAGATGAATTTTCAATAAAAGTTTTTAATTTTTAGTCAAGAAAGAAAACAAATTGTTGAATATTCTACAAAATAATTGACTTTTCAGCACGAAAATATGAATTCTCAACAAAAATATTATTTTCAACCAAACAGTTGAATTTTCCACCAAAATAGTTGAATTTTCAACCAAAAAGGCGAATTTTCAACCAAAAACAGATGAATTCTCAACGAAAAATGTAATAGTTGATTTATGAATTGAGCAACACTTAATTTTAATTTAAAAACAGTTAAATCCTCAACAAAAACAGATTAATTTTCAACCAAACAATTGCATTTTTTACAAAAAAAAGAGGAAACTTCTGACCAAAGAGATGAATTTCCAATCAAAGTGTTGAATTTTTAATCAAGAAAGAAAATAAATTGTTGAATTTTCTATAAAATAGTTGACTTTTCATCAAGAAAGTATGAATTATTCTCAACAAAAAAGTAAATTTTCAACCAAACAGTTGAATTTTCTACGAAAATAATTAAATTGTAAACAATGCAGTTGATTTTTCAACTAAAAGGAACGATTTTTCAACTAAAGACAGATAAATTCTCAAGTAAAAATGTGATAGTTGATATGTCAACCGACCAAGACTTTAACTTTCAATCGAAAACAGTTGAATCCTCAACCAAAACAGATTAATTGTCAACCAAACAATTGTATTTTTCACAAAAAAAGAAATTTCTACCCGGAGAGATGAATTTTCAATAAAAGTGTTGAATTTTTAATCAGGAAAGAAAAAAAATCGTTGAATTTTCTACAAAATAGTTGATCTTTCAAAACGAAAATATAAATTCTAAACAGGAAGTTAATTTTCAACCAAATACTTGAATTTTCTACCAAAAAAGATTAAATTTGAACCAAACAATTGCATTTTTCACAAAAAAAGAGAAAATTTCTACCCAAAGAGATGAATTTGCAATGAAAATATTGAATTTTTAATCAAGAAAGAAAAGAAATTGTTGGAGTTTCTACGAAATAGTTGACTTTTCAACAGGAGAATATAAATTATTCTCAACAAAAAAGTTCACTTTCAACCAAACAGTTGAATTTTCTACCAAAATAGTTGAATTTTCAAACCAAAAAGGTGAATTTTTAATTTAAAAAAATGAATTCTCAACGACAAATGTAATAGTTGATATTTCAAACGAACAAAACTTTAATTTTTGATCAAAAACAGTTGAATCCTTAACCAAAACAGATTAACTTTCAACCAAAGAATTGCATTTTTCACAAAAAAAGGAATTTCTACCCAAAGAGATGGATTTTCAATAAATTGTTGAATTTTTAATCAAGAATGAAAACAAATTGTTAATTTTTCTAGAAAATAGTTGACTTTTCATCAAGAAAATATGAATTGTTCTCAACAAAAAAGTTAATTTTCAACCAAACAGTTGAATTTTCTACGAAAATAATTAAATTGTCAACAAAGCAGTTGATTTTTCAACTAAAAGGAACGAATTTTCAACTAAAGAAAGATAAATTCTCAAGTAAAAATGTGATAATAGTTGATATGTCAATTGAACAAGACTCTATTTTTAAATTAAAAACTGTTGAATTCTCAACCAAACCTGATTATTTTTCCATCCAACAGTTAATTTTTCACACAGACATTTTAATTTAAACCAAAAAATATGAATTTCCAATAAAAGTGCTGAACTTTCAATCAAGAAAGATGTTTCAATTAAGACTTTTGAACAAAATTGTTCAAACTTCAACAACAGAATTAAATTTAATATCAATAAGTATAATGAACTTATAAATATAATATGATAATACCCTGAAAGTCTAGTCACCTCTTTTTTCAAAGGATAAGCAATACGAATTTATTTAGTTTTCTGATAACTTCAAAACTAAAAAAAGAAATCTGGAAAATAAAAAGCCTTATACTACAATCAAAATCAAAATATAGATAGCACTGCCACCATTATATTTCCTAAATTTTTCCACTTAGCGTAAGTATAGTTTTACAAAGTTGTTTCACGTTAGTGTTGGTTTAGCCACTCCGTATTTTTTTATGCATAAATGAATTTAACATAAACAAACCTTGCAGATATTCCTTCCTGAACAGAATGAAACTTGTCACGTAGTGTTCCAAACATGACTGTCTGTAAAAAACCTATCCCACTCACAAATATTCAACGTTTATCGACATTAATTGAATATTTTTAACTTAATAATAAATATACTGATATAGTGAAACTGCCGAAACCGCTGTAACTTCCAAACATAACGAAGAGGTTAAGTAACCTATAATTATATCGTTCCTTTTCAACCTTTTCAAGAATGTCACTGTTTCCGATATCTACATTCTAAAACATTTCTCATAAATGCTGATAAAACTATTTCAATAGGTGCGTAAGACGTTCATCAATATATTAAATGAATAATATCAGTGGTATCAAATATCAATATATATCATTATTGCATAATATAAAAAAACATGATTGTAAAGACGAGTTCACAAAATGAACAAATTCAAGTTTAGCAGACGACACACATGCCACAAATCGTTTTCATTGGACACTTTTAAATTTGAATCTATCCATTCCGAGACACATCATTGGTTGAGATAATTTGAACTTTCCACAAACTCCGCATCACGTTCAGCGGAAAATTCAAAGTTATATCAGTACTTGTTTTTAAAATGTAATGTGAACATTGACATTTTTTAAATTTTAATTTCGTAATTCCAGAAATAAATCGATTTCGGGTCTTCCAAACATGTATTTGAAGTTTCTTCTTGCGAAAAACTATGATTCATTATATTTTCAGTATTAGCGTCCCCGATTTAAATTATGTACACATTGGTGACATAAAATAACTAATAATTAATTTTCACGTATTATAAGCTTTGTAAATGCGAAACAAAAATTTAGTCAAATCAACTAAAAATTTTGCAGAGAATTATGAAATTATAGTTAAAAATAGATGGATGTTCAACAAAATAATTAAAACGAAATTAAATATAGATATGCGTTGTTTTCAGTTTTTAACTTTTTTGAAAGGCGATAAGTTTCTACTCAATATATCAAAATTTTCAATAGAAAATTATTGTAAAAATTGTAGACGCTTGTAATGTGAAATTGGCGATGAACAAATTATTTTTTCAGTCTGCTATTCTCCCTCATTTGTTTAATCATTTGTGTCATTTCAATCGGAAAACGTTGTCCAGAAAGCTGTGTCTTTTCAAGTTTTTGTAAATTTTGAAAATTAATTGAAGACATACAAAAAATATCAGTTAATAGTTTATTTAATTATTTAATTTTAAGAAGAATGTGCATTTCGTCTATCTAGAATTTCAGCTTGTTTAGTTGTTCGTAGAAAAATATTGTAGGATGTTTAGATAATGATATCTTCAGTTTCGTCTCATGATGACGATCTTTTAAGCAGCGCTTTCGCAAATATCAGTTTGATTGCGGATAAAGCTTGGGCCTACGATCCGGAAGATTTGTATCGAAAGCTGAACCAATCCCTGTGGGTTCAGGTAGGACTTCCCATTTATTTTATGGGGTGAGTTAATTAAGTCGGCACATCTTAATTACTCAGCTGTCCCTACACAAAGTCTGGGCGTAGAAAATAATTAAGAGGGTCAACAAATTTTCAATTCCCCACCGGAAAATGTTTTCGAAATTATTAAAAATTGGAATATTTTCTTAAGAGTTGATTTACGCAACAGATAGAAATGATAGAAATAATTGCATACAAATTTGATAATTTGATCTAGAATAGAATAATTGAATATTTTCTATTCACAGATTTGTAAGCTTAGTGTGCAGTATTCTGAAAATGGAAACTCCCAGATTAAACGAGTACGTGACGTTATTCCTGGATCTAGATTGGCTCTATATGGGAATTTCGAGTACGATGAAGAACGAGAAAAAAATTACAAACCCGCGGAAAATTGTCGGGTTGAACATTGCGTCGCGGCTCAAAGAGTTGGAGTACCAGAACCTTGGATGCTACAAGAAGTTGAGGAGTACTTCACCCGGTTAAGTCGACAAGTTTCTGCAGGCACGCATGATGAACAGTCGGTGTCCTAAATGAATAAAATTAAATTTATACCTCTGGAGGTTCCATTTCTTCAATTTTCACAATTAAACCACTCTTTGTATTTTAAAAAAATTTGGTTAAGAAATGATTCCTCAATTCGAGATGAGCATGTTTAAAATACTTTATAGGATATCGAAGAATGTTAAAAAATATTGAAAATATTATAGACAATTCTTTCAATGATGTTGTGAAAAATTAGGGGCCAACAAAAATATAATATTTAATAAGAAATTACGACAAATGCCAAAAAGACTGTAGTCACTCACGCAGTGCTTTATAAAAACGCGTCACTCCTATCTATAAGCATTACAGTGGGCTGAAAAAAAAAATTTTTCGACTAGCGGATTCTAATGGAGGGTAAAAGTTGTGTTTGCCCAGCAGTAGTAAACCCTGAAAATTATAGTTCGGTCAGAGATCGGTGTATGGATTTAAAAATTAAAATTTTGTAAAATTGGAAAAAATGTTCCTATTTCCTAATTATTTATTAAAAATGTTTATAGGTACAGTAATTTATGGTGAATGATAATGTAACATTAGAAATTTAAAAACAAAATTTGGGCTTAAGCTAGCACTTTCTCAAAATGTTTTAAAAAATAAGTTTTTTGGATTGTGTTAACACAATTTTTTTTATTTTTTTACTTGTGCTTGGAATTTATTTAATTGTCCTCGAAGAAACATGCCATTGTTTTGCTGTCAAGAAAAATAAAATTCCGGATTAAAAATTGTGAATTTCACTTTTTTGAGTACTTTTCAGATCTTGCACACCGCGAATTTTTTTTTACATGATAGCAAAAGAATGGCATGCTCCTTTGATCATCGTCAATCGCGCGCTGGCCGCGAGTGTAGTTTTTCCCTTTTACCAGGGGGGGGGGGGGGGGTAATTTTTATTGCAAAATAAAAATTTCGAATAAATTTTTTTCTTGTTAAAAATTTTAAACACTTAAATTCAAGATGAAATTACATTCAGAGATCCGAAAACTAATAAATGTATATTATTAGTTTGTTTTCAAAGTTATATAAATATAATTTTCCTAAGATCTTTGAGAAAATTCCAAAAGATTTTTGAAGATTTCAGATGTGTCGAAAAATAATCTGGAAATTTTTTTGTTTCTTAGAAGTTTGGAAGAAATTTAAAAATATTTTATTATTTCCTAAAATTGCTAAATATCATTCACCCTGAGTCGAATGTTTCCAAACATTTTTTTAATAATCTTCAAAATTAAACAAATTGCCTTAAAATCTTCCAGAATATTCTTGGACAATTTTGGAAATCTCTTGAAAGTTTTTAAAATCTTTTGAAATATTCTGTTAAAAATCATTTTTTTAAATGAAAAATTATTTTTCTTTCTTGAAACTCTTGAAACCTTTAAAAATTTCTAAAAAGCTGATTCTTCAAAATTTCTAAAAATATTTTTTTTTCGAAATTTACATTTTTTGATAAATTTGTTGAAATCTTCAAATACTTTTTTTTGCTGATGTAAAACAATTTCTCAACGATCAATTTGATCAATTTCTCAGATCTCAAACATCTCAATCACGTTCAAAGAAAGGCTTCATTGAAGAAATTGGTTTCCGGGTTTCTGGAAAAGTTTCTCAGAAGATTACTGTTTTTGTGTATTATCTCTTTTTTTTTGCATTTGTTGTAAATTTTCCAATCTTCTCAAAGTATTTTTAAATCATTCGAATTTTTTCTAAAAATTTAAACAAATAAAAAAATTGCAAAATCTTCCAGATCTTTTTTTGAAAATTTTGGAAATCTTTTGAAATGTTTTGAAATATTCTCTGAAATTAATTTTTCAAAATAAAAAGCCATTTTAAATTTTCCTAGAAATCTAAAGAAAATTCTTAAAAAGCTTCTTTTTTCAAACTCTTCAAAAATCTACATTAAAAAAATGAAATCTTCACAAGTTTTAAATTCTTTTTAAAACATTTCAACATTTCTGAATATCTCTCAATAATACTCGAAATACTTCTAAAATTTCGTAATCTGGCAACATTTCAGAATTTTTCTTTAAAATATGCTACATTCTTTTTCGAAGTTTTAGGAAATGTTTTGAAATCTTTTTCCCCAAAGTATAATAATATAAATTGTTATATAAATATATATTTTAAATATTTATAAATTAATTAATCATTTTATAAATATCCACAATAATAATAAAGAATAAAAATAATAAGAATAAATGTTCACAATTCTTCATTTTTTAAAATAAAAAATCATTTAGAATTTTCCGATGAATCTTAAAAAAATTTTGATTATTATTATTATTATTATTATTATTATTATAACATTAAGCCATTTGATTAATCTCTTGAAAACTTTCAAAATTCTTAGAAATCTTCAGCAATTTTTCTCATATCTTCAAAAATCGACATTTTGTTAAAAAATGTTGATCTTTTCAACATTTCAATTGTCTTCGAATATTTTCAAAACTTCTAAATATCTTTTGAAAAAACTCAGTTTTCCTGGAAATGTTAAAATCCCACATAATTGAAAAACGCCTTACAATCTTCTAGATTCTTTTTGGACATATTTTGAAATCATTTACAATTAAATTTTTCTCCCTCATTTGTAATATTGATAAATATTTAGAAATTAGTTTTGTCATGAAATAACTTTATTTATTTGAAAATGTTAATTTACAAAATTGATTGAAAAAATGCTCAATCTTTTTAATAGATAAACAAAGTAAAAACCGCCACTAAAAATCATATTCACGGAGTTTCGCAATCAATTAGGTTTTCGATAACAATGTGGCCGATATTTTCGATATATTTGGTAACATCACTTTTTTTAAATAGGCATGTGAAATCAATACAAACCAAAAAATATCCTAATGAGTTACTAATATACCAAATTATCTTTAAAATCAGCCCAAGGACTTTAAAAATATTAGTTAAAGTAGGTGCCGCAAGCCTACAAGGAAGGGTTTCGTAGCTTTAGGTGCTTATATTTTTGGTCCCATGTCAATTTCGGGCCCTATGTCTATATTGGGTCCTTGGTCAATTTTGGGCATGTCAGTTTTGGATCCTATGTCAATTTTCGGCTCTAGTATATTCTGGGCCTTAATCTATTTTGAGCCCTGTGTCAAATTTGGGCCCTATGTCAGTTTTGGACCCTATGTCCATATTGGGTCCTATATATACGACGCGACGAAAGAACATTTTTTTTAACATATTATGTTTTTTTATGTTCTAACTTGAGCTCAAACTTTGTTTTTTAATTTCACTCGGGGTGATAGCTAGAGAGATTGATGAGCAACCTGTGTCGAAGTAGTGTTGCGGAATGAACGTGTTATTAAAATAAATATGTAACACGGAAATTCTCGATCAATCTAAAAATCCCTTCCTCACCAAGTGAGTCACGCTTACCCCGAAAGGGAAATGGCTTAATGGTATAATAACAAAAAGTGTACCTACACAAAATGCAAAATAAGTTGTAAGTCCACAGAGATTTTTGTTTTAATTTTCCAAAATTTGAATTTTCAAATCCATACAAAGAACAGAAGATACTATCCGACCGAACTACAATTTGGATGTCTTACTACTCTTGGGCAAATACAACTTTTACCCATTATTATATGATCCGCTACTCGAAAAAGGCGGTTATCAGCCTACTCTAATAAGCATAGGAGTTACGCTTTATTCAAAAGCACTGCGTGAGTTACTCGAGTCTTTTTAGTAGCCGTCGAGTATTTTAAATACAAGTTCGTCTCGACCTGAATTTGCGAAAATTTTGTACATCTCTCGTAATTCAATATTCATTATGATTGCGAAGTTTTGTCTTGAGAACACCGCAATACGGAAGAATGAAAAATAATGGAATCGACATTATAGTCCAGGAAAAGGAAGAGGCTTTGCTAAAGCGAAGTAATATCACGACTCCAGTTACTCTAGTTGGAAATCACGAGGGAAGGGATTCTTCAGAACGCCCATATAATTTGAACAGGGGTGAGCTTTTACTATACATATGAGTCCCATATAATTATATCGATTTTTTACCCCTCGAAAAAAGATTGCAGAAAACAGATTTATATTTGCAGAAGTGATTCCAGAAAACGATTTTGATAACGTTTGCAGGTGTAAGCCTAAATCTACATTTTTAACTAGTTTTGCAAAAACATAATCTAAAACTTATCAGTATGCGTGAATGAGCGTCCTCAATACTTCATGTAAAGTATTCTAGAAAAACAACTCTTGTAAAATTTTGTACGAACAAACCTTTTAGAAACTTGTTGAAATTTCTTCAAATTTCCTGGATCTTGGAACTTTCCTTGTTCCTGCTTTGATATTGCTATATTTAATAATCAATATTTAGAAATGTAGAAGTATCTGAAACTATCGATTACATTTTTTTTATTATCTAATAAAATCTGTATTCTGTAATAAGAATTCTTTCCCTATATAGGGGCCGTTCAAAAACTCTGCAACACTGCGAATAGGGTAGTGGATTAACAGATTTTTTGAAAATTTGTGACGAAGGGGTGAGGGGGGGGGGTTTGAACGCAAAATGTAACATCACACATGGAAAATATAAATCTGAATAATAATTTTTCGAAACGCTTGAAAAAATAAAAAATAGTGATTTTCTTTCACTAGTAAAGTTTCAAAATACAAACTTTCACACTCTTTTCCTCTTTTTTAAAGAATTCCTCTTTTTTCCCTTGTTTTAAAAAAACTTACATTTTTTTCGCTTGAATTCGAACTGAATTGATAGAACTCAGTATGAAAATCAAACTATTTTCCGTTGAAAGTTAATTCTTTTTAAATAAAAAAGTCTGTCTACTATTATGTTTTTGGTTCATAAAATCAGAATGCATCCCTTCGGTTAAAAATTCTACTATTTGGTTGGAGATTTAATTATTTTTTTTGCAAATTCGATTTTTTGTTGTTGAAAATTATTATTTTTATGACTGAAAATGTATTGATTCTACTTCTTGTTGAAAATTGATCTTTTTTAATTAAAAATTTAACTATTCGGTTGAAAATTGAATTACTTTGTTAAAAATTAATTTTATCAGTTGAAGATTTATCTGTTTGTTTTAAGATTTACCTATTTTTTTTATAAATTTTTTTTTAACTGAAAATTAATTTTTTCTATTTATTGTTGAAATTTGATCACTAATTTGTTAAACATTAATTTTATTGCTCTAAGATTGAACTGTTTTGTTGAAAATTCGTTTTTTAGTTATAAGTTAAATTTTCAACTGAAACTTTAACAATTCCATTTTTGGTCCAATATTGGTAGTTCCTAGTTGAAAATTCAACTATTACATTTTTTTATATACATCATTTTTGTTGAAAATTCAACTACTCGGTTAAATCTTGATCTACTTTGTTCTAAAATTAATTTTATTGTTTTAAGATTGAACTATTTTGTTGAAAGTTAGTTTTTTTAATCAATCATTTGAACTGCAAATTTAACTTATCTATTTTTGGTTGAAAATTCGACTATAACTTAGTTGAGAGTTGAAGTACCTTCTTAAAAATTAATTTTATTGTTTGAAGATTTAACTTTTTTTTTTAATCAATAATTTTAACTGCAAATTTAACTATTCTACTTTTGGTTAAAATGTGATGGGGTTTAGTTGAAAATTCAACTATTTGGTTGAAAATTGAATTATTTTGTTTGAAAAATCAATTTTTTTAACTGCAAATTTAACTAATATATTTTTAGTTGAAAATTGATCTTTTTGAGTTTAACATTCAACTTTTATTTTGAAAATGAAACTTTTTGGTTGATGATTTTATTTTAATTCAACTATTTGATTAAAAATTAATCTGTGTAGGTGGAAAATTAAACTATTTTGTGGAAAATATGATTATGTTTTTAAATTCAACTATTTTATTACAAATTAGTTCGTTTCGAAAATTTAGCTGTTTTGTTGAAAATTCGTTCCTCTGGATTGGACATTCGTATTTAAAAAAAATAAAAGCTCTTGTTTGAAAATTCGCCTTTCTTGGTTGAAAATTCATTTGTCTTATCTAAATTTGTTCGAATCCACAAAAACATAAATCTATTTTGTTTCTTTGGAAAAATATGATATTTAGGAGTCGCTCAAGCGGCCCATGAAGTTTAAGCCCCATGAAGTTTAACACGTATTTCCCATAAGAAAAAAAGACCTTTTTGTAAATTTTATTCGGAATCGTCAATATTAGCTGAATCGAGTTGAAACTCAGTATTTCTTTTCACAATTATTCATAAAATACAAATAAAATATTACTTTTCAAGAGGCACCCCCATAAGTTTGTTTTATAGGATCCCAAAAAGCCCCATATAGGTGAAAAATGGAGTTTTGCGAGTTTTTGGCGCTAATTATGATTTTTTTGCGGCTGTTTGAATGCAAATTGTATCTATTACATAACATACTACTTTATACTAATAATCAGATGATTATATGAATTGCTTAAACAATTCATTATTGTTTATAGCAATATGCTCTTAGAATAGAATTAGAAAGTTGCGGTTTTTTAAAAAATTTTCCACTTTTTGTCCAATTTTATTTAGAGGGAGGTAATACTTAATTAATGTTAACAAACATAATTTTGAAAATAATTTATTACCATTGTTAATAATATTTTCTTTGAATAATGCTATAGAAAATTCAAATTTCAAAATTGCAGTTTTCCAAAAATTTTCCACTTTTTATTAAAATTCCAATTAGAGTGAGGTAAATCATTAATTAAAGTTAACAAAATGAATAGCTTGAAGAATTTATTATTACTGTTAATACTTTTGAATTTGTATAATGCTAGGAAGTTGTGGTTTTTTCTAAAATTTTCAACTATTTGTCTACTTTCCACTTGGAATGGGTTAATAATTAATGCACGTTAACAAAAATGCTTATTTGAATAATTTATTATTGTTTGTAACTATTTTTTCTTAGAGTTATGCTAGAAAGTTGCTCTTTTTCTAAAATCTTCGGTTTTGCTTAGACTTTTTAGTTATGAACAAATGATAAGTGAACCTCAATCAAAATCATTTCTTGAATAGTATTGTATTGTTGTAAGTGAATTATTTTTTCTCTTTCTTCAATGTTTAAACAAATTAATTTAAACAAAAAAGCACTTATTTTTATATCAACCTCCCTTCTTCCCTAGAGAAAGCACGTCTCGTTGATGATAGTATACGTATATAAAGCTTAAAAATACCTCAAACAAATAATTAATTGCTTGTAACATCTCACGGAACAAGGTATAGACTTATTGCAGTCAGAGAATTGCTTCCGGTACTCTGCGGTATCTCTTGTAGTAGGAATTAAAGTCAGATTTTAATTTTACAAAAATCTGTTCAATTTCAAAAAAATATATTCACAAAAAAGAAAGGGATTGTTTAAAATATGATTCTCACTAATGTTTATTTATTATTTGTTCATAACTAGAAAGGCAAAGCAAATTTAAACCTTTCAGAAAAAAGCGCAAGTTTCTAGCACTTATCAAAGAGAAGCAGGGTCTGTGAAACTTGTTGAACCCAGGTGGGTAGTTTTGGTGGCCGCGGGGGTGAGCAGGAGGAGAGAAGGTCTCTTTCAGAAATTTCAAGTGGGTAGTACTACCCACCGTACGTAGGGCTTCCGACGGCGCTGAAGGGAAGATACCATTAAGCCATTTCCCTTTCGGCGTAGGCGTGACTTGCATAGTTATAAAAAATAATAATTTGTTTGAACAATTATTTTTTGTTAAATTTAATTAATTATTAAGTGACACCAAGGTCAACAAGTGAAACATAGACAAATAGTTTATAAATTCAGAGAAAACCGCAACTTTCTACCATTGAACAAAGACAAAACTACCAATAGCAATAGTCAAACATTGTTTAAACAATTATTTTTGTTAGCTTCAATCAATTATTACTTCTATTCTAATTGAAAAGTGAACAAAAATTAAAAAATTTCTGAAGAAACTGCAACTATCTGGTAACAATATGAAAGATAGCTGTAAACAATAATAATTTCTTTAAAAAATTATTTTTGACAATTTGAATTAGATATTTACTTACTTCAAGTAAAAAATGGACAAAAAGTTGAAAATTATTGTAGAAAAAACTGCAATTTTAAGCACTATTCAAAGAGAATATTATTAAAAAGAATGATAAATTGTTTAAACAATTATGTTTATTAACATCAATTAATTATGCAGGTAAATGTCTTTGTAATCGCGACGGTTCCAGGATGATCACCTTACCTTACTCTAATTGAAAATTGGACAAATAGTGGAAAATTTTTGAAAAAACAGCGATTTTCTATCTCTATTCTAAGAGAAAATTGCTAAAAGCAATAATAAATTGTTTCAAGAATTTATGTGAATATCTAATTAGCAGTATAAAGTAGTATTCCGTGTATGAAATGTTGAATTTCAATTCGATTCAGCTAATATGGACGATTCCGAATAAAATTTACAAAAACATCTTTTTTTTCTTATTTCTCCGGGCGATATGCATAAAAATACGGAAAAAAATTTCCAATGCATTTTTGGACCACCCTATTGAAAATTCATATTTGTCAGTTGAAATTTCGACTTTGAACTTGGTTCAAAATTCAACCATTTTCTTGAGAATTCTTGACATAAAAAGAGGGGAGGGGGTACGTAATTGTGACTTCACCCCATGGGGTTCAAACTTTGTTTGATAATCTGTGACGAAGAAGGGGAGGGATGGAAAAAGTTTTCTAAATAGCGTGACGTACTTTTTGAACGACCCCATGCCAATCCAACTAATCTGTAATTCTAATCTTTTTGACCCTCTGATTAATTCAAGATTTCAAATAATACAGAAAACAGGATGAATCGCACTTCTTCTAATATCGATTACGACAAATTTGTTCCACTTCGTTACACTATCGAAAACCTCGAGGAAATGGAATTACAATTCCGCATCACATCCGATCTGGTCCGCAATTTATGGAGTCAGGTGCCACTTCCAGAAACTTATCCCTATTCTCCGCACCAGGTGCAACCGCATCCTCTGATCCAACGTCCAGAACTAGTGCACCTACAACTTAGCCAAAAACTACAAAAAGTGCAAAATAATCAGGAACTTCATTTTTACAACTGGCAGAATCAGCAAACTTTCATCAAAGTTGGACATTATATTCCCACTACTAATCAGGCTATCGGTCTGATTCGAGGACCTCCTTTGCCTATTTTGAGCCCTGAAGTGCCTGAATTTTTTCCAAAAAGATGTGCGACCCCATTCAACGAATACGGTGACAGAGGGGTGCCTTTACAATTTTTCCCCTCGTCGTCTGAAACTTGTTATCAAGAGGAAATGTTTCCTTATAACCGAAGACAGACTGCAACCCCTGTACCCCATGGTCCAGCATTTCAAGTATTTTATTTGGTTTTTTAAAAAAAAATATGAGAAATAGAAACTTTCTTTTGAGAAACAAATAAGTTTTTATCTTGGAAACAAACTCTGTTAGAACTGTATTTTCACATTAAAATACAATAAATTGTAATAAGTACAACAATGTGAAAATTGAGATTTTTTAAGTTTGAAATTACTAGTAAAATTGGGTGAAAGAATCCGAATTTTCCCAAAAACTTTTACTTTCTGGTGGAATTATTTTTGTGATTTTTCTTTGTCTTTTTTTGAATTTTTGAAATATGTAGCAAATCACACAAATAATTCTATTGAAGCTACAAGTTTTTGCTAGTATTCGGTCACTCTTAAAAAGTTTACAATTACAAATTTTTATAAAAAATTAAAATTTTCGCATTCATTGTACACTTTATTGTGTTTTTTTTTAAAGAATACTTTTCCACCTGGGAATAATTTTTGCGTGAAGCCCCAACTTTTAATAAAAATCTGTTAAAAAAACCGGGGTGGAAATGTATTTTCACAATTAAATACAATAAAGTAAATTACACTCAAGTACAATAATGTAAAAATTGTGTTTGTTTTGTAATTTTCTGCGATTTTTTTTTTAATTTATGAAGAAATATCTACTCGAAAATACAAATTTTGGCTACAAAAGTTCTAAGGGCCGTTGCTGACTTGAAATGAAGGGAAACATTTTTAAAAAGGCATCTAAAAACGTAATCTTACGCAAAGTCATTCTGTTTCATAAATTATAAATATTTTCATAAGGTTAATAATTAGCTTATTACATCACTCCAAATAAATTCTAAAAAATAATAATTCAATGTACATCAAATTTGGATACATATATATTTTAAAAAATGATTTTTTTAATTGAATTTTTTAGTTGCATACAGTATAATCACTAATCATCAAATGTACGTCGCTGGATAAAATTTAAATATTATTTGAGGAGATCTTTAACTACAAGGGTTTTGATAATTTTCTATTTTTACTATACAGTGATTATGCACAAATGTCTAATTATCACAGAAAATTCAGTAGCTTTTAGTTTTAAAAATGAAAAATTTGTTCATAAAATGTACCTACGTCGCTATAAATTTTTTTTTAAAGAACTCTTTTCTACAATCTTTTTTATCCTTTTTCATATTTTTTACTACAGCGTAAAGGTTTCCATCAAATGTACGTCGCATAATATATAATATAGTATAATAATTTTGTATTTTTACTGCTGTATCATTTTAGAAAAAAATGTACTTTCATAAAAAATTGTATATAATTTTGCAACTGCGATATTAACCAAATAATAACACTTTGAATTACAAATTGATGAAGGCTACCATTGTGTGCCGGAACGTTTGAAACAATGTAATTGTTTTTAATTTATCTGACCTTAAAGCCTAAAACAAACATTAACATTCTCAAAGAAATTTTCCTTAGAATTGATAAACAAAGCCCTGCAGTACCAAACTACGTTTCTTTTCTGAAAAGTTCGGTTCCTAGACAACTCTAAAATAAAAGGAAAAAAACTTTCTACGACTTCATCCTCAGTCTGCGCATCGCTTTTGCAATTTCAAGGATTTGTTCCAAACGAGGTTCCAAATGTGGTCAGTATACAGGTGGTACACGCATGTTTATGCTTATTCTAACCTTCGATGAAATCAGATGTTGACACATAAATTTTTAGGCTAAATATTACACAAATAATATAATTTTACACGTTCTGTATTCTTTAAATTACACCTTGTGCAATATTTAGCCTAAAAATTCCTCTGTAAACATCTGACTTCATCGAAGGCTAGAATGACTATAAACATTCATAAATGCGCCAGAACGTCTATATTTTACTTCAAGATTATGAAAAAAATGAGCGCATGCACCACCTGTGTGTACAAATGCTTAGCACTTTTGGAACAAATCCTTGAAACTTCGAGGACGATGCGCGGACTGAAGATGAAGTCGAAAATTTGTTTTTTTCCTTGATTTCGAGTTAGGAATGGCCTTCACAACTTTTCCAAACCGAGAAAAAGCCTATTACAGAAAAAAGCTTTTTCTCTTTGAACTACTTTACAATATTTTAGATCTAACTGCAAAGCTTTACGAAAAATTACAATTCTGACATTGTTTTATTTTATTGTACCATATTTTAATTTATTGTATTTTATTATGAAAATACACTAACATAAGGAAAAATTAAAATTTCCTAAATGAATTACCAAATAAATTAGATCTTTGCTCTTATCAATTAATTTACACTCTAAATTTGAATCAGTCAAAAGAGACTGATTTGAAGCCAATTTTGACTGATACAAGTAATGCGGATTCGATGATTGGCAAATCAGTTAAAAGTGATGTTTTAAATAATTTAATTTGACTCACTGATGAAATCAGTCATCTTAAATTATCAAATTTGTTGAATTTTCATCTAAAAAAGCTCAATATTCAACCAAAAATGGGATAGTTAAATTTTCAATAAACAAAATTAATTTTCAAAACAAAAAAAAAACTAATTTTTAACAAAATAGTAAAATTTTTAACAGAAAAGTTGTACCTTCAACTCAAATGATGAATCTTTAACCAAAAAAATGAATTTTTAACAAAACAGTTCAACTTTTGACCAAGTAGTTGAATTTTCAACCAAAAAAGGGGAACTTTCAACCGAAAAGATTGATTTTTAACCCAAAAAAGTTGAATTTTTAACTAAAAAAAAATTTTTGAACCAAGTATTTAAATTTTAAACTAAACAGATGTATTTTTAACTAAAATGACATATCATTATCAAAAAGAATGCATTTTTAACAAAGAATTTCAACTTGCAACCAAGTAGTTTAATTTTTTAAAATGATTTTTCCGCATACTTGAATGATAAATCATTGGCCACAATAATGAATTTTCATGAAAGCAGTTCAATTTTCAACCTACCCTATAGAGTATAGATGAATGTAAAAAACAAATGAATTATCTGCCAAAGAGATTAATTTTCTACCAAAAAAGACGAACTGCGAACGTAAAAAAAGATGAATCTTCAACCAAATAGTTGAATTTGCAACTAAAAAAATCAATTTTAACCCAAAAAAGGAATAATTAAATTTTCAATTACAAAAATTAATTTTCAACAATAAAAAAATGAATTAATTTTTTTTATATTTTCAACGAAAGGGATAAATTTTCAAGTAAATCATGAATCTTCAATAAAAAAAATTAATTTGTGACAATGTAGTTCAACCAAGTGGTAATATTTTCAGTGAAAAAGAAGAATTCTCAACAAAAAATGTAATAGTTGATATTTCAACTAAAAAAGATTCACATTTTAAATAAAAAACAGTTCATATTTCAACCAAAAAGATTGTCATTTCTGCGAGAAATTTATTTTCTACCAAAAAAGACGAATTTTCAACAAAATATATGAACTTTCAAAGAAATAGGTAAATTTTTAGTTGGACAAGATCAATTTTCAACCAAAAATGGAAACCAAAAAATATGAATTATCCATAAAATAGTTAAATTTTCATTTAAAAAGATCAATTTTGAAAATAATTGGAATAGTTCAATTTTCATGTAACAAAATTAATTTTCAACGGAGAAAAAGAGCTTATTTTGAATAAAATCATTCCATTTTCAACCAAACAGAATAATTTTCAACTGAAATAATGAATTATTACAAAACAAAAAATGATTTTGAACAACGTTGTTTAACTTTGAACCAAGTAGTTAATTTTTTAATAAAAAATATATGAGTTCTCAGCAAAAAATGTAATAGTTGATATTTCAGCCCAAGAATATTATTTTAAATCAAAAACAGACGAGTTCAACCAAAAGGATGTATTTTGAACCAAGAAGATTTATTTTCTACCAGAAAATATTGATCTAATCACTGATGTCCAATGATCTAATCAGTAATTTTGATTGATCTAAACCGTAATTTTAAATGTGTTTCTTAATTTTCACAGTCTTGGAAATTTGAATAAAGAATATGAAAACTTGAAAATATAAACAAATTTAGTAACAAACTAATGGTCTCAAACTGGGACATTTTACGTTTTATTTTATGAACATAATTAAGAAATAAACATTTCATTTTCAGATTTCAGTTTTTAACTTGAACAAGCCATATGAAAAAATTCGAAGCATTTTCAGATCTTTAAATGTAGATTTTAGGCTACGATTGCAACATTGTTTGATTACTACCCGAGATAACACTGATAATTTCTTTATTTCTTGTCATAAATTTTAAATTTTAACTCAAGATAAATCTGTATGAGTTTAAAATTTGCATTAGTCTATAATAGTCTATAAATTTTACGCAGTTAAATAAATTTTTTTCAAGCTAACATCTTACAAGAAAAGTTGGTACAACTAAAGTTTCTGCAGAAATTTCACAAAATTTGGCTGTCACTTAGAAAGATTTTTCTCCTCGATGAATCTTAAAATGGAAAAAATTTCAAAGAAATAATAATGTTTCACGAAAAAGGTTTCTATCCTGTTTTAAGGATATTCCTATACTTATTTCAAGCTAAAAATTACTATTTTCAAATATTATTTGTAAATTTGGTAGATATTAGAAGAAAACTAAAGGCGAATTAAAAAAAATAGATTTCAGGCTAAAATTCTTTATTTAAAAATATTGAATTAGAGTTTTATGTTTATGCTTTCTGTTCAGGTAAAAGATGCAATTCTTATTTAATCCTCTTGTTGTAGGGCTCTTTTCATTTCTTGAAAGATTGAGTATAAATACCTTTGGTAAGTTTTTATCAAAGAATTTTAAGAAAAATTTGTTGATAAATATAAGAATTATATGATTTCTTAATAAAACTCTTTGAATAAAAAACGTACCAAAGAGAGATTTGTAGATAATCTTGAAAGGAATAAAATGAGCTAATGAATAAATAATAATTGCAAATTTCACCTAAAGAGAAATAAGAAACATAAAACTACAAATAACTATTATCAATAAACAATTTCAACCTGACATTTTTTTCCTCGCAAGTTCGCCTTCAATTCTCTTTTAAAATTAGTTACACTGTTAAAAAAGCGGAGTTAAAATCTACTCCGAAGCGTACCCTATAAAAGTCCCACCGTTTAGTGTTAACGGTAGGCGGAGTAGAAGAAGATGAGTTAAAATGTAACTCTTGGAAGAGAACTCCTGAAATGCACTGTCCGGAGTTATTTCAATCAACTCCGTTCTGACCCTATAGTTGTCCCCCGACACCATCAGGAGTTGATTTGAAGGAGTAAATATCGCTAAAAAGAAACGCTGAAAGGAGTATTTCACTATTTAGAAATAGACTCCAGTACTCTGAAAATATTTGATGGTAAAACTCCAGAATTTTAGATGGTCGCTTGTCGAGTCGGTGCGACTCATTATTTAACATATAGGAAAGTGGAATATGTCGACGATAAAAAGAGTGAGATATGGCAACCAGACAAAGCGGGTGAAAAATGTTTATGAATCCGAATTGGGACACAAAGAATTCATAGACACCGGTAATTATAATTGTATATAATAATAATTATGAGCATATCCATGATGCTTTTGAATCTTTTTATACGACTTGAAAAACTTGTGTGGATTATTCCTTTTTAAAATTGGTCATATTTGTATATAAGGCAAATGAGTCAATTTAGAAACCCTTTATTATTGAAAATTAATACTAAATCCACTTACTCAGAAATTTCCAGGAATATTTTTCGAATGCTCCGAAAGCGTATTGGAAACAATTTTCCAAGCATTTCTTTATTAATTTTAAAAGGAATAATACACACCATTTTTCTGAATGGTACGAAAGGATTCTATATTATATACAATTATACTTATCGGCGTCTATAATGAATTGTTCGTATCCCAAATCGGATTCATAAACAGTTTTCACCCACTTTGTTTCGTTGCCATATCTCACTCTTTTTATCGTCGACATATACCACTTTCCTGAATATTAAGTAATGAATCTCACCGACGCGACAAGCGACCATATAGAATTATGCATTCTAGAATTTTCATGGTTACGCAGTTTCGCACGCGGTGACTTGCGGCCATGATGTGGCGAACAACTGCGAAGAGAGTGTTTGCAAGTTTTCTGCGAACGCAGCTCCGAACATAAACTCCGTAAGAAGTCCCATCACGACTTTATTAACTCCGGATTGAGCATGGTTTAAGATTTTGTTTCTGTGCGGTGCGAATTAATTAGATTCACTCTGAATGCACTTCAGAACCTTTTGCTCTCTCTATTTTACTCTGGAGTAAAATATGTGGAGTTAAATGTATTCGATACTGAGTCGATTTTATACTCTGAAGAATTGTACTCTCAACTCCGCTAGCTATTTACTCCTCAAATTTTTAACAGTGTACGATTAGGTATGAGAATATTTTACTCAATTCTATAAATCATTTTTAACAATGCTCATTTTTGAGCTTGAGATAACTAGTGAACATCTTTAAAAGACTAAAGCTCTGATTTTTCAAAAGATAAAAACGATATGTTTACCAGGGCGCCAGTATACCTATTCTGCCTCACCCAGCAATAAATACCATAATCCAACATCCTCATCAGTGGTTCCACCGAGTAGGTCTGCCTCTTCAATTGCAAGTTCCTGTCTGTACACCACCCCAAACACTTTGTGCCTCAATTCAACCAATTTGTCCAACTGTTCTCCAACGTCCAGTCCAATTACCTGAGAAAACGATACCTCCGAATCACGTAACCGCAGCACCTATTCCCGTCTATCAAAGACCCCCAGAGTTATATCAAGAGTATCCACAACGTCGAAAAAATCAAGGGGTCGATTTCAACAATCTAATACTTTTGACAAAAAGCGCAATTAAAACAAGAAAGACTCAATCTAAAGTTCCTCAGCAGAATTCAAACATTACAAGTTCGAAATCAAATTCAGATTTTCTCTGGCCCGATAAGAGAAAAGCGGAACAAGGCTCAAGAGATTTTGTTTCTGAATTCGAAAATTTGGAAAATAAATGCTTCTGCTTGAAAACGAAGAGTTCTGAAAAGGACAGTTCCTGTAAATCAGAAACAAATATTCTAGTAAATGAAGCTGAAGTTGATAAAAGTCGGAAAAAGCGACTTTATAGAGATGTTCTAACGAATTCTCCATCGCTCACGTCAACTGACAGTGAGGTCCAGGAAAATTCATTTGAGAAAACTTACGATGACCTTGAACGACAAGCAATGGAACAATATAGAGCTTCCGAAGAATGCTTGGCTCTTCGGTATCAAGTATGTTATGTGGAAGTTAATATAATTTCAAAAATATTGGTCTGCAGATGGTACTTTAATAAAAGAATTTTACTCAGGAGCTTGAACGCCAAGCTGTGGAGCAATACAGAAACGGTGAAAATTCCAGTACCACCAATTTCCTAAAAATCGATTTCGTCCAGACAGACTATTCGAAGGGGAGCGACGATCAATCATCATTTTTAGAAAATAATTCTGTTAGCCAAGAGTGTCCGGAATTCAGTAGCTGCAGCAGTTCGATTGAAGGGTCCTCATCTGCAAAAGAACGAAGTAATTCTTTAAATTTTTTTAACAAATATGGTTTTTACAAATTTCAGGGCGCAATAATTAGCTTGAAGCTTGCTTTATTTGAAAATCGATAGTTATAAACGAAGTAATATATTTGCAAGGTGTCCTTCATGAATCCAAAATCACTATTTCAAAGCCAGAGGGAAGATTCGAGTCGAGTAATCTTCATCGTTACGGTAGCCATACAAGTATTCACTCTGGGATAATTGAGAAAAGTCTGACGACCGTAAGCCGCAATATAAATGAAGATTGGAAGCGCACATCTAAGGGAGCTTCAGGGGATAAAATCGATGAAACCGGTATGACTGTTTTTTACTTCTATATACATTTTTCTAAAAATAATTTCTTCAAAGATTTACATTGTAAAATAATTAATTGATAATAAAAATGTCCCTGGGTTAGGATTCCGAAATTGAATATTGGAATTATATAATATTCATAAGCTTTGAAACCTCATACCACGTCAGTAATTTTCATCTTCACTATGCATGCTAGTCCAAATGTGAAATTTATGCCACTATAACTATACCATATAGCTACTTTCATAGCCATTTCATGGCGTGCACATGTGCACTATATGCATATTATTATTATTATTATTATTATTATACCATTAAGCCATTTACCTTTCGGGGCAGGCGTGACTTGCTCGGTTGGAAAATAGTAACGAGGTATATAGGTATATAATGGGTAGGTATATAGGTATAAGGTAGATAGGTATATAGGTGTTAGCTATAGATATTTTAGATAGATCTGGAATTCTCGTGTTATTTATTTAAATGACACGTTCATTCCGCAACACTGCTCCAACCCAGGTTGCTAATCAATCTCTCTAGCGATCACCCCAAGTGAGGCGCCTCACAAAATTGTTATTTATGGCTCCCCACTTGGGCCCATTAGTATCCAAGGTCTTTGTTTCAGGCGTCATTCATTTTATTGTCACTCTGTTTACAAATTATTTGTCGCCACACTTTTCTGTCCTGGCATACTACTCTAGCTTCCTTCACGCCCATGCATTTTTGTATGCAAGCTCTTGTGTTTCTACGGCTTCTTATGTCTCTTCGGATTAATGTCTCATTTACAGATTCTAGACATTCTTTCGGCGGTCTACCTCTGGGCATTCTGCCATTTACTTTACCTTTATACACTTGTTTGGTCAGTCGTTCATCTTTCATTCTTTCAAGATGTCCGAACTACCTTAGCTGATTTCTTTCCCATATGTCAACTAGTGTCACTCCTGTACCACATTCTTTGAGGATTGTCTCGTTTCGGACTTTGTCCATCAGTGTTTTCCCGCATATTATGCGCAGAGGTTTCATGCCGATCGCGTTAATTTTACTCCTGTCCTTTTCTTGGCAGGTCCATGTCTCACTACCGTATAGTACAGTCGGTATGAATATAGGATTATGTATGGCCATTTTAGCTTTTTTTAATATGTTTTTATTTGTGAGGATGGACCCCGCTCTACCGATAACCTGCTTACCCTTATTTATGCGCCTATCTAACTCCTCATCTATTTTTCCGTCGCTAGTGAATAGGCTACCCAGATATACGTACTTGTCAACTTGTTCTAATCTCTCATCATTTAGGACAATGTCGCACATTCTTTTCTCACTTTTTCTCTCAAACACCATGATTTTCGTTTTATTTGCGTTAATTTTGAGGCCCATGTTCTTCATGCTTGTATGAAGTTTATTCAACATTCTTTGCAAGTCCTCGACTGATTCTGCCATAACGATCTCGTCATCTGCGAAAGCTAACCCACGTACCTTCACTGTTTCGAGATCTATACCTTCTTCGTCGAAGAGGGCAGTTCTTAGACACTCCATGAATATGATAAATAGCCACGAGGACATTACGCATCCTTGTTTCACGCCTTGCATAATGTCGAACCAGTGACTCAGTTTCCCATTTACCCTTACACTTGCTTTACTACCTGTATATATTGTTTTTATTGCTTGTAGGAGCCCTCCATTTACTCCGTACTCTTTAAGGACTTTCCAAAGTTTGCTTCTATTTACCTTATCAAATGCTTTTTCTAGGTCAATAAATGCACATAAAACTTTCTTTCCTACTCTCAAGCTTTTTTCTGTGATCTGTCTTAGGCTAAATATCTGATCTGTACATGATCTTCCTGGCATAAATCCACTTTAGTGTCATCAAATTCTATGAATATAATTTTAAAAGCCAAAAGCAAACAATTAGTAATTGGTTTAATTTGTTAATATTTAACTAATTATTAGTCAAATTTCACTAACTAAATTAATCAAAAAATACTACCGACAATTATTATTTAAATTAAATATAACTAACAGTTAGTTGATCTTAACTAATTGGTGAAGCAAGAATTCAGTTTAGTTATATTCAAAAAAATTGTATTCAAATGTAACTATAATAATTAATATTTATAGAGGAATTCCTGCTCCATAGGAAAATAATATACTCAAACATTTAAAGTTTCTAATTATAGAACGGATATATGATTTCAAGAAATTCAAAGAGTTTTGTGAGATTTTCAAAGATTTTAATATTAATTTTGAAAGATGTCTAGAAAATTTCAACATTAAATTGAATAAAACAAAATTTCATGATCTTTTAGGAATTTCAGGGGATTTCAATAAATTTTCAACAAGATTTAGAATACCTTGTAGAACCTCTAATTTTTTCGAGGGTTTCATGGCATTTCTAAATATTTTAAAGATTTCAAGCTATTTTAACAGATTAAAATTAGCCCGAGATTTTACGGAAATTTCAAGGGGCTTCAAAGAGTTTTGTGTGATTTTCGAAATGTGTATAAGATCCATTTTAAAGCATTTCTAGAAAACTTCAAACTTAAATAAAATAAAACGAAATCTCCAGAGATTCTATGGTGTAGAAGTTTGAAACGGTTGAATTGCATTTAATCACCCTTGATATAGGTAAAATTTAGAGAAATATTCGATTGATTTGATTTCACTTGAACTCTGACTGGATTTGAATTTCTTTTTCCTGAATGCTAAATTTTTTATTTTTAACTAAAGTAAAGCAGAATTTTTAGATGTGCAAAATCGTTTTGAAAATGTGAGATGATTCTCGTATAAAGCAGTGTATCCAATTCGAAGCAAAAAAAACAGACAGAAAACATTTGCTTTTTCCCAAATCTGTCAGTTTTGAAGAGACTAACATCGACGGCGGTTGGTCTCAAATTCACCCTCCCAGCTATTTTCCTGCGCTCAAGTGTATCCCAATCAACGTCAAGATGAGTACTTTTTCAGAATTCCATTGCTTTTCTTTATTTAAATTTATTTTGAAATTCAATTTTCGCTAAAATAAAAACGAAAAATAATAGAACTAGGAGAAATATATGAATCTATTTAAATTTCTTACGATATTCAGTTTCTCGTGGGTGAAATTTTGATTTCCGGTAGAACTACAAAAGTATTTGAATTTATCTTGAAAAAAATAGTTTTTGTGGAAGTCTGAGAGGCGGGGCGAGGATGGCCAGAGGAAACTTTTGAGAATTGCACACGTTTTCTTTTTTATTACTAATCTGCTGAAGGCTAATGCCCTTCTCAGTATAAAACAAAAACCAACTTTGACTCTTCCGTTTTTAGTTCTGTCCCTATACTCCCCTCTCCATTGACCGTATACTTTAAACAATGAATAATAAAAACAATAAAGTAGCCTCGACATGGATTGAAACTTTGGTTGACGAAGGGTACGCATCCGGTAAAGGTAAAGGTAATATTGCAGGCACTGATTGGAAACTGGGTGTTTGAAATACTAAAGGAGTGAATGATGTTAAGGAATGAAAATTACAAGAAACAATGCACGTACGGAAGCTATATATTTTATGTGTACTTGAAACAACGAAAAAGGGGACAGTGGAATAATAGAAAGTGGGAAGGTGAAGCAGGGGTTCAAACTATGGTCACGAGTAGATAGCGAATCACACGCTTACCAAGGAATTGGTCTGATAATGAATGAGAGAGCAAAACTGCATGTCAAGGGGTATGCATTTGTATTTCCCAGATTATTATGGGTTAGAATGATGGTGGGAATCAGAAGAATATTTATCATAGCGTGCTGTGCCCCAGTTGATGATGAAAGGAATGAGGTAAAAGACACCTTCTGAAGCACTTTAAAGGATACTATAGGCAATTGCGACTATGGGGAAAGAATCATTCTACTAGGAGAAATAAATGGATAGGTTGGACTTCAAGGGAAGGGTACGTAAAGGGTGGTAAGTCATTTTAGATATCCAAAAACAGATTTAAACGGAGACAAATTGGTTAGCTTTTTCTTAGAAAAGGGCTTGTTTATTACAAATACTTGGTTTAAGCACAAAATGAATCACGTGTGCACCTGGTGCAAAGGCCATAGCCAAATAGCCACAGTATGATTGACTTTATTATTGCAGATAAGAGATTGAAAGAGCCAGTAAGAGATACAAGGGTTATAAGAGATTCTCAATGCGAAACGGATCATTACCTTTTAGTTTCAAAAATTAGCTTAGGCCAAAGATGGAGAAGAAAGAGTACTAAAGAGACGGAACAGACAAGAATCAAAATAGAGAATTTACAGAAACTAGAAGTGCGAAAAGATTTCAAGAATAAGATATACTAACGCATAGATAGGGCGCATGGACGCATGGGCTATGCTCAGGGATATCATTTAAGGAGTGTGACTGAAGTGTGTGCTGTATGGTACTGCGGTTGTAGGAAGAATGACTGCGGTGATTCTTCGTGGAAAGATGAAATCCGCGTAACCGTTATCGAAAAGAAGCAAGCGTATTATAAGAAAATTGAATACTACAAGCCTTAGAAATGACGAGATAATTAAACTAGAAAATGATTATAGGGATAAAAACAGAAAAGTAAAAATACTAGTTAAAGAAAGCAAGAATAAAATCAATGCAGACGAGGAGAAAATGGAAAATGTTTTCAAAAGAAAAAGACTAGAGATGAAGCCTCTAACATAGACGATCAAGGAGCGGCCTTTCTGCTAGCGCCAAGTCGGTCGAAGGTGCGATAAAAATGGTTTCTTAGCGATCGATTTTTTCGTTTTTCACTTGTCGTTAGCCAGCGGAATGAACTCTACAACATATTGTGGAGGGCAATTAGTGCTTTTGGAAAATGTACTTGTGCCACCCCCCAACCGGTCGAGAACCCCCGGCACGGTGGCCTAAAGGGGGTAATTAAAGTTAACAAAGTGTATACACGGAAAAAATAAGTTGTCGAAACTTTACTTGGCTAGTCAACCATTCTAGGATAGTCCACTTTTTGTTTAGAATCTCGTATAATTTTGATTAAAGAACCGCAGACTTCATCGAATAAGTGAAAAAAGTCATCGAATTATTGGAAGACAATCTAGGAACATCAGTTTTCGAATTTGTATTCAGCAGATTTTGACAAAGTTCTAGACAAGCATTCAAATTTTCAAAAAAGGTCCTCCAGATTCCACAAGATTTGGAATACAATAACTCTAGCACAGAAAGGAATAACTGATTTATAAGTTGTCGAAGAACGTTGACTGTCTTCTAGATATCTATATATTCACAATGTACAGTCACATTGGATGCTTGTATTAACACGTAGTGACGCTCAGGTGAAGTGGTATATGTATAAGTCTGAATGGAGTCGCGGTCACCGGCAATTAACAAATGAGCGCGGATTTAAATTTGGCTCTTCACTGAGATTTTTGCAAAATATTCAATGTGTCAAGTTAGCCGTGGGGTCTAGTTGTTAGGGATAAGTTGCGTTCGATAGGCGTTAGGTAGTTCGAATCCCGCCGAATTTGTTTCGATTTTTCATAGGTTCGTGTGTATCTGTCAAAATAAATATAACTTGAGCTTGAGTCTATTTGAATAACAATATAGTAAATATAACCGCGAAATATATATTTTTATTAACTTGGCTATACTGTTTTCTAAAAACTCGTTAGGATTCATCAAAAGTTTCATAGACTGGCTTGGAAGCATTAGTGTATCAGTGTTTCAAGAACTCTATTCCTCTGGTCTTCATATTTTCATTGAAATTATTCTGTACTTTCGACAACTCTTTCTACTTTTTAAACATGTATCAATCAAGGTTTGTAAGACAATTCTTCCAATTTATGACATAAGTTTAGCCCGTATCCTAGAGTGGTTGACTCAGTCATTCAAAATTTCAACAACTAATTTATTATGTGACTGCTACTGTGCGCTCACAGCAGCATGTTATTGTTACGAAGGGATCGTAATGGATCCTCTTACAGTTTCTGAAGAGGTCGACTATTGAAACGTATTAAAGTTTAAGGTACTTTTCCTTAATTATTATTACGCCGCATGCCTTAACATGCTCTTAATTGTATACGGGACATCTTTCCCGTGTGGAAATTGCCAAATGTTTGCCCAATTACAAGTTTGGCCCCAACTTGGAAAATTATTTCATGGCTACAACAGGGTTAATATCTTGAATCTAGTTTAAGCCAACTCTGTTTCACTGCTCTTGATTGCAGCGCCATGCACTTGGCTGTGCGTCTGTTTTCAGTCGTGCTCCATATTTAACCTTTTGAACACAAGTAGATGACAAGTAGGATGGTTTGAGGTTATATTGGCGAGTGCTTTTGTGATTTCGTCTGTATCAATTATTAAAGTGTGATTCAAATAATCAAAAATACCGAAAGTGAAGAGCACTCGTCGCGTTTTCCAACATTCCAAGATTCCAGAACGAAAACGAAAGTAAGTATATAATTCACAAGTAATTTATGTTTATAACGCAATTAAGTCAAACCTCGAAAGAAATTTGAATGATGTATTTTTGTCAAAGAATAAATAATTTGCACATTCATATGACTACTACTTGAGCTTACTTTTTGACGGAAATCAAATTTGAAAATCCATCACCAATATCATCAAAAAGTACATGTCAGGAGAATTAGCCATGAGATTTACAGTTACGAAGGAAATATAAAATAAATTGCTTTTTAAGGACTTTTACATGTGCTCTTGTATTCTCGGTAAACAAATTATTGTTACAATGATTAATGATAATATATTGTTATAGTTTAACTTGAACTTCAATTCAAAATTTCCAATTTTTCATTTTACAGGAGTTGTTCGTGAAAAATATGAGTCCACTGAGGATGAAGTCATTCCTCATTTCGGAGCGGTCTTCACTAATTCCAAAGATTGGGAAGGCAATCGAAAGATGAGGCGGGTGACGAATGATCCGGTTCAGAAATAAGATTTTTCTTGAAGTGTTTCTTTTAAATAAACAATTTCACCTTTATAAATTTTTACTCATTTTTTTATTTCTAAAAACAATTTTTTATTTTAATGTGGCTGAGACTAGAAAAATTAATGAAGCCACGTTAGAGCCAAGTCGGTCAGTAAGTTAGGCGCTGGCCGGGTTTAGGCGTTTCATTTGTGGTTTGGTCCTGTCTAAATCCCCAATTTGGGGCCAAGTTTTTCCTATTCCAGCTAGCGCCTCGACAATTTTTCCACACGGGTTACTGTAAAAATTACTTATTATTCAATTAGAGATAGCTCAGTCATCATCAATCGCACCTTGGTATTTGTCCCTGATGTATTAAAATTCCATTTTGACGCATATAACATATAACCTCGAAGTATCGAAGGAAACATATATTATTTTTCCAAACCTTTTGAATGCTTGGTTCCGAAAATTTCGTCATTACAAGTGAAGGGTATTGCAACCGAAGCAAATAAATTTCGCAAAAAAATGCCCGTGCCGCCTATTTCAGTAGTCTTGATCCCTGGCAGGACAAGTTTTTACTCTACAGAGGGCTCAGAGCTTTCATTTACGTTTTTTTTTATCGTGCTGGTCGACATATACGCTTATTCAACTTTAAATATCCCCTTTAGACCATCGTGCCGGGGGTTTTTGACGCGGTGGAGTGTGTCACAAGCACATTTTCCGAAAGCACTAATTGCCCTCTACATTATGGTGTAGATTTCATTGCGCTGGCTAACAACAGGTGAATAACAAAAACATCGATCGCTAAGAATCCATTTTTATCGCACCTTTTTCTGACTTGGCGGAAACAGGAGGGCCGTTCCTTGATCGCCTATGTCTAAGGTTTCATCTCCAGTAACTTTTATCATGCTGGCTTAACACCTGCCAAAAAACGCAGTGGGATCTCGGATTACTAGTAGTACAGAGTTAGTCGGCATTAGAAACAACAAGAGTGAAATGGTGTATGATATAGACGTGATACTAGACGATTTGGGAGGCTATTTCAAGGTGTTATTGGGAGTTCTTTCCACAGAAAAAAGTTTCAGGTTAAACGGAAAAGTTTTCTGTGCATTAGTTGACCTAGAAAAAGCGTTTGATAAGATAGACAAAAGTCAGCTTTGGGCAATCCTGGAATAGTATGGAGTAAATGGATGACTCCTACAAGCAATACAAACAATATATGCAGGTAGCAAAGCGTGTGTGAGAGTAAATGGTTAATCGATTCGTCTCGAATCAGCACATCTTTTCTGTCCTTGCATCAACTTTGAATAATGTTAATGAAAACAGTTTTACTATAAAATACCGATTTTTAAAATATTACTAAGTGCTAAAAAAAATGCAACAAATATTTTTAGAAATCCTTTGGCCAGTTTCAAGATATTAGTGGGGAAAATAAGTCCTCCAAATTTCATCAATTTATCTGCAACACACACACACACATCTGGGCAATTGTTTAGAACATTATATTAGACATTTTTAAATTGAGGAAGGTTTAATTTAACGATTTTAAGCATTTTGAAAAATTTTATCATTACAAAGTCTATGAGGAAGCAAAATATAACAAATAAAGCTAAAATGGCAATATATAACTCTATATATAGAGTTATATATTGCCATTTTAGCTTTATTTGTTATATTTTGCTTCCTCATAGACGTTGTATGCACCCACTGTGCTGTACAGTAGCGAGATCCGAACATACCAAGAAAAGGATAAGAGTAAAGTTAACGCGGTTGGCATGCAATTTCTGCGTAATATGTGTGGTAAAACGCTAATGCAAATGTCAGTAATGAGAGAATCCTCAAAGAATGTGGTGTAGACAGTAGAGGAGGCACTGGTTGACAAGTGTGAAAGAAATTCGTTGAGATGGTTTGGGCATGTTGAGAGAATGAAATATGAACGACTGACGAAACAAGTATACCAAGATAAAGTAAATAGTAGCGTAGCCAGAGGCAGACCGAGGAAAGTGTGGTTGGAATGTGTGAATGAGAGTCTACTTCGAAGAGATATAAAAAGCTGTAGAAACACAAGAGCTTGCATGAGGAAATGCATGGACATGATAGAGGATACTGAAGATGTATGCCAGGACAGAAAAGTGTGGCAACAAACATAGTTTATAAGAAATGCATGATGAAGAGTATCAGTGGAGTGAGTGACGCCTGAAACGAAAGACCTTGGATACTAATGACCCCGAGTGGAGGGATTTACATAATGACTTTGTGAAGCTCTTCGCCTGGCGTACTTGCTAGAGAGATTGATGAGCGACCTGATTCGGATCAGTGTTGCAGAATGAATGTGTTATTTAAATAAACAACAAGGGAATTCTAGATTAATCTCAAAATCTATACGCCCTCCCTTATACTTTTCTGATATAAATTAATAGTATAATAACATTGATAATGAAAATATATTTCCTGTTGTAAGGAAGAGGAACGAGTTTTCTCACTATCTTGATCTCTGATTTCTTTTATCACAGAAAACGTGTACATAGATATATGTTTTATTCACATAGTGCAGTAAGAATTATATTCGCTTAAAATAAATAATAGATTCCTGTCCAGTACATATTTTCATAGTTCCTTAAATACGAAATTTTGATTTATTCATGCTTAAAAAGTGACATTTATTTTAAACAAATATTTTTAGTGGAAAAAAATTTTTTTTTGGATGAAAGGAAGTAGATTGAATTTAATACATATCATATACATTTTGTTACGTGCAAGACCGATATGGCACGTACTGTATATGTTACATTATATATGGAATAAGCAACAGTGTACACACATGCTCGTGGCATATTTTCTTATATAATAAAAAATATACTTTATATATATTATATAATAAATATATATAATATACATATAATATATAATAAAAATATAATCAAATTAATATAATTTATTTAATTATTAAATGTTATTCATTTATAAAAATTAATATTTAAATGATAATAATAATAAATATAAATAAATAATATTTAAATAAAATATTTATTTATAAAATTAAGTTATTAAATTATTTAAAAAGTGACATATAATAAAAAAAAACATATCTCATGATAAACTGATATGTTAAAATTTATCCTTGATAGTCTTAGGACTATCTCAAGAAGTACAATTTCCATCACTAATATTTTAATTTAAGTCTAAGTACTACTGTGCAAACGAGAAACTCAGTATCTGCATCTTTACAGTTATCAAAATATTCTTTATAAAAATGTAGAACCATAAAAACGTTCTTTAGTGCCCTTTATTTAATTTATAAAAATTTGATGTCGATATCTCGTTTCATCTGGAGTCTGGACGTGAGTTGTTTAAAAAAATGAAGGTAAGATGAAATCGGGTAAGTATGACATGACCTTAATGAAGACCAAATTAAAAATTTGTTTGTCTCATTTCTACCCTATTATCTTACTTCATTCACTCAATTTGTGAGTAAACAAGTTTAAATTTTGAGGAAAAAAGGAAAAATCATATCTGAATGCAGATACGAATATTCAGTTAAGATACAGTGATTCTTGTTTGCATAGCAGTATACACAACAATGTGTACTGAAATATGAATGTCAACAAAAATATTTTTGTGGATAAGTCGATATATAAACGGATATAATTTGAGTACTATAGGTAAAAACAATTAGCTTGAATCAAGAAAATATCGGTGCGAATGCGGACGATACAAGATTTTGATGATCCAAGAAAATGTATCTTGTCTCAAGGAAATGTACTCGAAGAAAATCAAGTTTCTTCAATCTAGTGCATTTTTTGAGACAAGAAATATTGTTTATGGCAGGAAAATATTGTATCGTCCGTATTCGTACCCATATTTTCTTGATTCAATATCAATTCTTCTTCCGTGTATATAATTTTAGATTAGACTTCGGCGTAAATAAATGAATGATAAAAACGTATAAGCTATAGAGTGAGATAAAATAATTTGCCGAAGAATTTTAGAATCCCTTCTATTTTAACTTTTGAAGCACATTTTATGTTATTTTCCATCGACTAGCTTAAAACCTTATAATTTTGACTTTTGTCAGGGACGGTCGATAACAAATTTTCCCTTACTGGACAATTCTTACCAAAAAAGTAATAGACATATATTTTATTGTATTTTTCTACCCTCACAGTAAATCCCAGGTATATTCTTCATCCGAAGTATTATGGAAATGCTGTAAACAGTAAAAAACTGCATATAAAGTTGTGAATGTGGTTGTAAAGAATCTGCCTCCCGATAAAAATTATCCGACGTCAGATTCATAACTACATTCTCAACTTTACAGCTTGCAGAGTTTTTATCCTAATGTTTTTTGAGTGTTAATTAATCTTACTTGAACAATGAACATCAAAACGCAATTTTGAAGAAATTTCTTTATATTGCAATGATGAACAGATGACTTACAAGAATGTTTATTCGAATCAAATATTTATTCTTTCACTCTACATCAAAGACATAATTTGTCTGATTCAAACAATGGTCTATTATTTGCATCAAATAATTTTTGTTTGAATCAATTAAATGTTAGTTTAACCTTCTATGAAGTATAGAATTTGTTTGATTCGAGCAAACATGTTTCTCAGTGCATCAGCATTTTGAAACAAGTACAAAATTTTTGCCTTGTCGCAAATTTTGTCGCAACTATATCTCAATTATGTTGCGAACATTTTTTTTTAAGTTTACGTTTGATATTGTTAAAGAAAGCTATTTTTCACAAAATCCCTAATGGTTCATGCCTTATAAAAGAGCTCCCTTTATTTCAGGCAAAATTAATATTCCAAAAATGCTCAAAACTTATAGTGTTAAGTGATGATTATTTAAAATTATATTCATAGAATTTTATTACATTTATATGTGCCCAGTGGCAAGTTAGTCTGTTTATGATATGACTAGAATAATTGGACAGAAAGAGAGATAGTGTAACCATCGAATATTATACAATCGGCTAGCGCTTCACGAAATGTCTAATTGTCTATGTGTTTTCATGAAACGTGTGCAGTATGCACACGCTCTTATACATATACCTATGCACTTGTATATAGTTATATCTTATCAAACAATTTACGTAATATTTGCTATAGTTGTACTACTTTGCAATGTTTAAGGTGTCGGTAAATACCAAATTAATTTTATGATTACTTAACTTGCGCTTAATTGTGTATCTTAAGGCCCTTTATTAGAATATGTAATCGGTTCGGCAATGTTTAGGCCGCACGGTTGAATATTTTGGTCTAATTTTTTGCATACGAGATCTACGTAAGCATATCTCGGAGCAAGCAGCTCAGGTTTTTCGATAAAATGTTTATACTTTGTTCAATAATCAAAAAGCGTGAGAACAATAGCAGTGACGCTCAGTGTCAGCTATGTATGCATTTCCCCAGCGTGCCTGTTCACCCCCGTCGAACGTAAGTCGGCCGACAACCCGGAGCGAGAGGAATTATCCGGAACGAATGAACCCTTGAATTGTTATGAGAACACGGCCGTTTAGAAAAATTGGCATTATGGAATCATGGATTAATTTAATTTCAATTGGCAGAATCAATTTATTTATAAAATTAGAAGAAAATAAGAAAAAGATGCATGGAAATCGGTTAATATTTGCTGTAATAATGTAAATCTTTAGGGTGTAGATAGTATTCAACTTCTGTGCATTTACACTGCAGTTTTTTACCAAATTCACGCTAAAGACGGTATTTTTTGGAATTTTTTCAACATGAATAATTTTTATAGCATAAGTAAAGGGTTTCCAAGTATTTTTTAAATAACTCCAACTTCGTTAAACAATTATCATTTATTTAAACAATTGTTTCTCTCTATATGTCGTAAGAATGGTTGAAAGTGATTTTCTGGAATGAACGACACAATGAAGATATTTATATATCTAGATTTATATGTTCTAGATTATTTAATCTATAATATAAACCTTTTATCGAAAAAACCGGCTATGCTTGCTCCGAGATATGATTATGTAGATGTCGCATGCAAAAAAATAGACAAAAATATTCAACCGTGCGGCGTCAAAATGCAAAACCGATTACTGATTTTATGAATTTGGTAGAAAACTGCAGTGTCAATGCATAGAAGTTGTGTATTACCTGAGGATTTACATTATTACTGCACATATTAACCGATTTTCATGAATCTTTTTTTCACTTTCTTGTAATTTTATAAATAAATTAATTCTGCTAATTAAAATTAGGTTAATCCATGAATGCATAATGTCAGTTTTTCTATCCGGCCGTGATCTCATAACAATGCAAGGGTTCATTCGTTCCGGATAATTCGACTCGCTTCGGGGTGTCTGCCGGCTGGAGTTTGAGGAGGGTGAACAGGCACGCTGGGGAAATATGCATGGACAGCTAACACTGAGTGGCACTGCTATTGTTCTCACGCTTTTTGATTATTAAACAAAATATAAACATTTTATCGAAAAACCGGAGCTGCTTGCTCCGAGATATGCTTACGTAGATCTCGTATGCAAAAAATTAGACCAAAATATCCAACCATGTGGCCTGAAAATGCCGAAACGATTACAACCAAAATATCTTGAGTTGTAATGAAGATATTAAAGCGATTCAAACTCCAAACTGTAACAAATAGGCTCTGCAATTATTTGCAATCTCCCAGAAGGATGTGATTGATTTATTTTTGGTGGAAATCGCGATATTTTTAGACATTCTTTTTTTTGAACTCTTATTGCTCAGACACTAACGCCTCTTCTGACCAGCAGCAAAAAAAAATGCACCCCCGCTGGTTCCTAACACTTACTTTCCAATAAAAAAGATGTCTAAAAATATCGGGATTTTCACAAAAAATAAAACAATCACATCCTTCTGGGAGATTGTAAATAATTACAAAGCCTATCCGTTACAGTTTGGAGTTAGCATCGCTCTCGAGATCGCTCTAATATCTTCATTACAACTAAAGATAGTATAGTTGTACATTTTTGTAATTTTAAGCAATAATTTTTATGATTTCTCAAATTTGTCCACTGTAATTTGTTCACTGCAATTTGTTCACAAATTTTTTCATGATTTTTTTTTCAAATGTTTCCTATTGCCTCTTGTATAAGAAATAATGCTCTAAACTTTACTCATCTTAAATGCTTTCAAATGACTATTTACTTATTACTCTAGCATTTTTTTTGGCGGAGTTGTTAAACATCAAAGGCACAACGATGCTTATAATTTTTGCGCCGATAGAAGATGTCGTATGCAAAAAATTAGACAAAAATGTTCAAACGTGCGGCCTAATAATGCAGAACCGATTACATATTCTGATGAAGGTCCTTAATTTTAGCAAGTTTATCGCCAACTTGATGGATTGATATTTGCGTATCCACAAAAACGAGAGTGTGAAAGTTGAACATGTTCGAGAATTAAAGTATTATCTGAATTCTATACTTAAAATATTCCATCAATTAAAAGTTTAAATCAGAGAAGAAACCTCAATATTGAGAATAAAAAAATGTTCATCTTTTTTCCTTGTACTACATTTCAAGCACATTGCTGCAAAAGCTTTCTTGATTAAAAAACCTTACGCAAATTAAAAGTAACGTTGTAAAGCGGGTTTAAAATGCCTGAAACATGATTTAAAGTGCTTACGATTTTCAAGTTCTAAATTCGTAATTCTAACTTGTCAGAGCACAGAGAGAAAAATTTCCACAATTTGCCTTATCGTTTAATATACTTAAATTAAAATGCATACACACGCAACTACAGTCTTATGCACAATAAAAAAAGGAACTCGCTTTTGCCAAAAGATAAAAAACGTGATAAACCTATTTCATAATTTATTCGAATATTTCTTAACACTACTTATATTTAATATTTATTCTATTCGTATTTTTCACTGTATTTTAATTAGGTAATACAGGATTTCTCGTCCATATTGCTTCTCCTACAAAAATACGAAAATTCTGCTTTATATACCGACTATAATACTTTTTTTATAACATCTATATTACCAGGTCCTATGCTTAGACTTGTTAAAACATAGATTCATGTCCGCCTAAATTTTTGTATTAAAAAAATGCACTAATTTTCACATGAATTTGAAGAAGAACTATTTATTTAAAATTATTGAAATATTTATACTATTTTTCACAAAAATAGCAGTAATTAAAGAATCCAGTGAGAAATTGATAATTTTATAAAATTTCATATAAATGTCATAAAATCGTGTTAAAAAGTGACAAATGATTTTAATTTCTTAATTTTTCGTCCATAATTTGTGAGAAACAATGAATCATTGAATTATTTATTATTCCTTGTAATATTACATGCAATATTTTAGGCTTTATATACAGCGAGGCTATATGAATTGGCAAGCCTAATTTGTGGTTTGCATTTGAAAACATGTTTATTGTTCATAATTTTACAGAAGATCAATACAGAGTTGTCTTATCTATTGCACAATTTTAATTTAGATACCTAGCTCCCGGTTGGAACTTTACTTCTTATTAATTATATGGTTTATCTATTGTCCAAGTTTTATTGTTAATTGATCGCAAAATCATTTTATTATCCTAGATTTAAAGTTAAAAATGTGTACAAAAGCTTATTAATTATCAGTTGGTATTCTTAATTCGTGGTCGCAAGTTAGCTTTGACTTTTATTCTTCGCGATTCATTTCTCTTGCGAGAAGAAGTCGCACCTAATGCGCTACCTAGCGGTTTAGTTAGGAACTAGGATCGGCGGAACTAAGATCATAAGTTCTGAACTAAGCCTCTTGGTAGCTCATTAGATGCATCTTCTTCTAGCAAAAAAAATGAATCGCAAAGAATATAAGTCAGGAATAAACTTGCAACCACTTGCCATTGCATTCGCTCGCTGCTTTTGAAGTCCAAAATATCACTCAATGTTTCGGGTGTTTTTAAAGTTCTTGATAGCTGTGCTACCAAGAAATAATAAATAATTCAATTATTTATTGTTTCTCATAAATTATGACAAAATTAAAAAAGAAAAGAAAATCATTTGTCACTTTTTATCATGATTTTATGACATTTTTATGAAATTTTATAAAATTATCAATTTTTCACTGGATTCTTTAATTAATACTGTTTCTTTTTTAAATACTACATTCTTCGTAAATTTTACGTAAAAATTATTTTTTGATATAAAAAAATTTAGGCTGACATGAACCTATTAACCTAGGTCTGAGCATAGTTTAGAAGCTAGGATTGACCTGGTTTTTTCTTTTGGTCGCATGGACCAAGTCTCAAAAAAATACCATTTATTTTCTGGAAGTGTGCTATATTTGGAGAAGTTGTAAATTAATAAAAGTCCTGACAATATTAGAATCCGTTCAGAGTATGTTCTTTACTTTATGATTCAAAAGATAAAATAGGCCTGGAAATTTTTTACATTTTTGCAATCTAAAAAAACATTGTCCAGAAATCTATAGCCAAATCTCAGCTGGATAAAGTCTACAATCTACGAATCTACACTGAGAGACCAAAGTTTTCAATGTTCCGCATAGCTAAACTGAATTTTAGACAAATTATATAATAAAATTATATGAAACTAGAAAATATTACGTGAAACTTTAGTAAACGATTTTAAAGCTTCATATATTTCCTCTAGAATTTCATATTCTCAATGACAGGTTTAATCCCTAAACTGAATAAGCGCAGTATAAATATAAAAAATTTAAACGCAGTTATGAAACATTGTAAACTCGGTTATCTCAATGTCAGCAGCGAGAGATCTTTTTATCATTTCTTCTCCACATTTTTTATTAATCGTTACTAATTTTTCACATTTTACAAATGTTTAACAGCCTTTAGGGCCGGTTGAAAAGATTACCCGGCCAGTTGGTTCTCCCTAGTCCGCCTTCAGTGTAGATTTTATTATAGTTTAAATTTAGAACATTAGACACCAAGACTCTAGGCAGACAGATATACTTTATAGTACGAATTGTAGAATAAATCAAGATAAAAAACAATTCACAGATCGAGACAATCTGTATGCTTATAAGGAAAATGATATTTAGCACTAAAAAGAGTGTTCTTTCAATAGTTCAAATAGCACTCCTGAATCAATAAAAATTTTTTTGATAGTCCCCGCAAACTATGAACTTTTCAAAATTTATAACTCAATTTGTACGGTTTAAAAAAAAACTAAAAATATTTGAACGAAAGGAAAATATTGTAGAAAAACCCGTTTTTTTCTACTCGAAAATGCCAAAGTTTTGCATTGATTTATTTCAGTTATTTAAGCTAAAGGTCCCAGTAATCAACACCTTAAAACCAGTAATCGTGATGCCCATTTTATTGCTTTTTATTTAAATCAAATTAATTTAATTTCCATTTTCTGCTATAAAACTCTACAAATAAATGGGGTTTATCATCAAATGTTACTTTTAACGAATTTTTTAGCAATATATTCAAATTATTACGAAGTTTCACGATTGTTGAGACCGTCACTATTACTGGGACATTTATCTTATGTTTGATAAAAATTAAATTAAAATCTCACAAAACCTCAAATTTCAATATTTTGCCACAAAAAAGAGTCGAGATTGTCAGCTATCGCGCAGTGATGTGCATGAGTCGGATTATTGAACCAACCATAATCCGATTCAACTCAGCTGAGAATTGAGTCGAGAAAAATTAGATTCGTGTAGGTGCGTGATTTTGATTGTCGAATTTTTCGACATAAACTTAAGGTGTGATCGAATCGAAAGAATCTGAACCGACTAGGCGCGTGAGTAATGAGTCGAATTTTCTGAACCGACTCGAGCTCGAATCGACTCAACGCATCTGTATATCATAATTAAATTTATTTATTCATTTTGTATAAGAACTTATAATTAAAACTTGCTAAATTATTGAGAAATTCGCATGCAATATTTTACAATAAAAAATTAATCCATTTAATTTCGAATATTATGATATACAGAATAGGGACGTTCTAAAAACATTTTTTCTGTTTTTTTTTCTATTTTTAACTTATATCTAATTTTAGATAACCATTTTGACTATAGAAAAACCAATTGTTATCAAGTCTAAATTTTTTTATTTCATTATAAAAGCCTTATATTTTGAAATACAGTAATTTATTGGTAGAAACTATTCAATAACTCAAGGACGTTGTAATATTAAAAATATTATTTATTTATTATTCAATCTTCTTAGAAATCAAGTATTTAAAACCACATTTTTCATTCACGAATCTCAAGAGCACATAATATATTATTGAAAAATTCTATTAATGTAAAGCCAGATATATGTACTTGTCAACTTGTTCTAATCTCTCATCATTTAGGACAATGTTGCACATTATTTTCTCACTGTTTGAAGGAAAAACTGAGAAAACAATGTGCAACATTGTCGTCAACGATGAGAGATTGGAACAAGTTGACAAGTACGTATATCTGGGTAGCCTATTCACTAGCGACGGGAGAATAGATGGGGAGTTTGATAGGCACATAAATATGGACCTGTCAAGAGAAGGACAGGAGTAAAATGAACGCGATTGGCATGAAACCTCTACGCACAATATTCAGAAAAACACTGATGGACAAAGTTCGAAACCAGATAATCATCAAAGAATGTGATGCAAAAGAGACAATAGTTGACACGTGGGAAAGAAATCAATTAAGATGGTTCGGTCATCTTGAAAGAATGAAAGATGAACGACTGACCAAACAAGTGTATAAAGGTAAAGTAAATGGCAGAATGCCTAGAGGTAGACCGCCGAAACAATGGTTAGAATCTTTGAATGCATGGACGCGAAGGAAGCTAGAGTATAGTATGCCAGGACAGAAAATTGTGGCGACAAATAGTTTGTAAACAGAGTGACAATAGAGTGAACGACGCCTGAAACAAAGACCTTGGATACTAATGGGACCAAGTGGGGAACCGCACATAACAATTTTTTGAGGCTCTTCACTTGGGGTGATCGCTAGAGAGATTGATCAGCAACCTGGGTCGGAGCAGTGTTGCGGAATGAATGTGTCATTTCAATAAATGACACGTGAATTCCAGATCAATCTAAAATATCTATACCTGACAATACCTTATACCTACATACCCACCTACACATTCCTATTTACCAACCGAGCAAGTAACGCCTACCACTTACTGGTATAATAATAATAATGAATCAATCCTATTTAATGAAAAAAGTTTCATTTAATTTTCCTTAACAACTTAATAATTGATAATGATTTTTCTCCCGAAAAATTTTTAATCGGCAGTATGTAACATCAGAAATTAATTACTTAATAAACAATAGCTTATTTTATTATGTGAAAAATTCTCTACAATTGAAGAGTTGCAGTACATTACTAGCTAACCAACAAACGTTTACTCGCGAGCTCAAGTGGTTTTTTAATTAAGCCCAAAAAAGAATCATTGAAAAATTATCCAGTTACAAAAAAACAAAATGTGGACGTTTACAATCTCAAAGTGACAGGAACCTAAAATTGGAACAGGCTCCGTTGCGGACCACGATAAAAAGTGCAATTTTCTGTTTGAACGAAAAATTAAAACTGACTTTCAAGATATTGATTTGCTAACTTGGGAGAAAGTAAGTTTGGTTATAAAAATTTGACCAATTCCATGTAAATCATTCAAGAATTTTAAGGTTTGAATATCCTACGTTTTAAAAATCGTCTTTAGATAGCGACTAAAAATCTATTTTTCAGTTTGAAAAAAAAAAATAAATAAATAAAAATTTGCTTCCGAGATATGGGGATGGAGATGGAGATATGGAGATATCAATCTGAAATTCTGGCTCGGTTCGGAAAATTCGACTTATGACTTTTGCGCCGAGTCGATTCGATCATAGCTTGAGTCGTTTCGGAAAATTCGACCCGTGACTCATGCGCTTAGACGGTTCGAATTTTTTTGATTCCATGATAGCTTCAGTCGGTGTCGAAAAATTTGTTTTTTTAGTACTTTCGACGTATAACGAGATAATGCAGAAGGCCGTTTAACAAAGCAAGTGTATATTTGGATGCATGGAAACTGTATCAGGCTTTTCACCTGGGGTGATTGCTATAGAGAAATTGGTCAATAACCAGGGTCAGAGCAGTGTTTCGGTACATGTGTTTTTTCTCACTAATAATTGAACGAATGAACATTCATCATCCGACTGCGCTCAATCCATCTATCCATTCTCTTATAAACTGTCCTTTCGGATGCAAGAACCAGTTCGACGCTCGAAAACAAGTAAAAGTATTGTCCGATCGTCTCAAAGAAAGAAAATTTTCAAAATAGAAAAATCAATTTTTTGAAAATGCAGTATTGTAGAGAATAAGGAAATGAAACTTCTTCCTTCCAGAAATTTTTTTACCAAACGTTTATTTTTAATAATAAAAACGAAATATTGAAAAAAAGTTTCTCCCTGATTTAAATAAGTTTTAAAACTTAAATCGTTCTAACTCGGCCAAATATCATTAAAATGAGTTAATATTTGTAGAACGTATTCAAAATACTCTAGCGATGCCTGGGATGTCATGAAAAAGTTAACAATCGCTTATTGTTTGATAATATTTAATTGTAAAATGAGCTCAATCGATAATTGTGTTTTCTTGGTTTCGCCGGCAAAAAGTATCTAGGTGACTTCGACTTTCAAACAACTTCCAGTAAGAGATTTATTCAGCAATGTTGAATGAAGTTTTTTGGAAAATCTCATATCTATTCGTTGAAAATTCACTGAGATATTCACATTTGGAAAAATCACTCGACGTCTGCCCGCGCAGACTGAACTTCGAGAACGCTGCCTGACAGAGCAGTCCTCGCGACGCATTAGCTAACAGCGCGAGCAGACGTCGAGTACTTTTTCCAAATGTGAATATCTCAGTAAATTTTGAACGAATCGATATGAGATTTTCCAAAAAAATTCATTCAACATTGTTGAACAAATCACTCACTGGAAGTTGTTTGAAAGTCGAAGTTACCTAGATACTTTTTACCGACGTAACCAGGAAAACACAATTATCGTTTAATCCCAATTTTCAATTAAAAATTATTGAACAATAAGCGATTGTTAACCTTTTCATGATTTCCTAGACATCGCTAGAGTATTTTGAATATGTCCTGCAAATATGAACTCATTTTAATAATATTTGGCCGAGTTAGAACGATTTAAGTTTTAAAACTTAATTAAATGAAGGAGAAACTATTTTTCAATATTTCGTTTTTATTATTAAAAATAAACGCTTGGCGAAAAAAATTCTAATGGGAAACAGTTTCATTTCCTTATTCTCTACAATACTGCATTTTCAAAAAATTGATTTTTCGATTTTGAAAATTTTCATTTTTTGAGACGATCGGACAATACTTTTACGCGTTTTCGAGCGTCGAGCTGGTTGAGCTGGTTCTTGCATCCTGCGGCTCAATTCTTCCCTCTATAGTCTATCCTATTAATTTCTATTGAATCCTTAGTAGAGTATAACAAGACGGGGACCGAACGACTTACCCCAAAATAAATAGATAAGCCGTTGCAAGAAAATTTGTTATCATTTGTGCAACGAAATGTTTTTGGGGCAATAACATTTGGTAGCACAAATACCAACGAACCGTTTGTGTTGATTCAAGGGAACAGTTTTATTATTCAAAGAGTTGACGAACAAGCTTGATTCTACTAAACTCTTTTATGGAACGTTCATTAATTAAATTACGTAAGAAACAAACGAAAAAAAATATAATCATTGAATACCTAGAAAAGATGGTAATACATTTATTCTTTTGTTCCCAAACATAATGAATTAGTGAAAGCTCCCTCATTCCCGAGCTTATATACCCAACATGTATATTGATTTTTAAAGATAAAAATTTATATTGATTGCAAAGCTTTTTGAAACTGAGTAATTTTCTTTCAAGTAACTAAAATATAGTTGTAAATTTAAATTTAGAATCACTTGAATTTAAATTTCGAAACCTAAAGTCTGCACATTTCAAATTAAAACTAAATTTAAATGCATTATAATTTGACAACTTACGAAATAAGAGGCTACAAAACACTAGAGTTTAGACTTTTGAAATCCAGATTTAGGATACAAATTTCAGAACAGTCAATATTTAAAGCGAGATTCAAAAGGCCGTATTTAAGTTCACCGAAATCCCGTAAGAGAAAAACAAATATTTTCTGAGAATCTAGGGAAACTGGAAAGGGTGATTACTAAATAATATTAATTAATACTAATTATTATAATATTAATGATATATTAATATAATATTGGTAGATTCAACCAAATTCGATGAGCTTAGACCAAATATCTTTAATCTGCCTAGCCCTAGACCCCTAGACCTACACATTTTGTATTTAAAACCTATAATATAATTTAATAGTTTGCGTGTTTGTAAAGGAATGAAAAATTTGAAACGTAACTAAAAGGGCCATCACAGTAGGAGTCGAAATTTATAATTGCAGGGTCCCAGGGCATAAAAGCCAAATTTCGAAAATTCATTTTATTGGCTTAAACTAATTTTTTAGACCTTAACTCATGTCTCTGTAGAAAATTATGGCCGAGTTATATTTAGAAGTGGGTGAAAATTCATATTTTTTTATATTTTTTTATTAAAGTAATTACTTCATCTTGCCGGCTCATGCAACCTTTTTTATGCCAATATTTTCGTTTATAGGCAAGAGGTTTTCTCGATGGTGTTTTCTTCTGTCAGGATCTTCCTTTCATAATTCGATAGAGCTAAGAAATAGCTCGAATGAACTTTTTTTGTAACAACAAATTTTTTTTTCGTTAATTAAAGTTATACAGTTTTTTGTATTTCCTGTAAAATTCGGGTTTTGACACTAACGCCATTATGCTCCGCGACCTTTCAATTATACAGGGTGTCCAAAAAGTAACAAAACACTTAAATAATTTTCCAGGTAAAATATTTTTCAAAAAGGTCAAGGTCATTCTTGAAATAACTTTTTACGAAGAATCCAGTGGTGACCTTTAATTTGACCCTGAGCTTGACCTTCAGGGTTATTTCAAGGTCACCTTTGTTTTTTTTAATGGGAACCCCTATTTTTGACAACGGCAATCGAAACAGCGGGAAATTTTACGTCCAAACAAGTATTTAGGTCATGGGTCAAGGATGACCTTGAGCTTCAGCTGAAGGTTTTTAGGCTTGACCCATGTATGGGTCGGGTCCAATGTGTACTGCTGCGGCTCAGGTGTTTACGAAAAAGGTCGAGGTCATTCTTGGATTAACTTTTGATGAGGAATCCAGTATTGGCCTTGAATATGACCTTTAGCTTGACGTTCAAGGTTATTTCAAGGTCAAGTTTTTTTTTTAATGTGAGAACCTCTATTTTTGATAACGGCAATCGAAAGAGCGGGAAACTTTACGTTCAAACATGTACCCATTTCAAGGGTCAAGGGCGACCTTGAACTTCAGCTGAAGGTTATCAGGCTTGACCCAGGTATGGGGCGGGTCTAATCTGTACTGCTGCAGCTCGGGTGTTTACGAAAAACGTCGAGGTCATTCTTGGAGTAACTTTTAACGAGGAATACAGTGGTGATCTTGAATTTTACTGTGGGATTAACCTTCAAGGTTATTTCAAGGTGAACCTTGTTTTTTTAATTGGGAACCCCTATTTTTGACAAGGGCAATCGACCTAGACCTTTTTCGTAAATACCTGAGCCGAAGCAGTACAGATTGGACCCGACCCATACCTGGGTCATGCCTAAAAACCCTCAGCTGAAGTTCAAGGTCACCCTTGACCCATGACCTGAGTACATGTTCGGACGTAAAATTTCCCGCTCTTTCGACTGCCGTTGTGAAAAATAGGGGTTCCCATTTAAAAAAACAAAGTTGACCTGCAAATAACCTTGAAGGTCAAGCTCAGGGTCAAATTAAAGGTCACCACTGGATTCTTCGTTAAAAGTCACTTTAAGAATGACCTTGACCTTTTTGAAAACTATTTTACCTAGAAAATTATTTAGGTGCTTCCTTACTTTTTGGACACCCTGTAAAAACAAATGTAATATATGTTACAAAGTGTTGAAGTACTTCAAATAAATGAAGAGATACTTCAAAGCTGGAAGCTCAGTTAGAAGTTCAAACCCAATTTTAAGCCCCCCTAATTTGGAAGCATAGAAATTCCCAAGCAAGGGATTAAGCCAGCTGAAATATCTATTGTTATCCGTTAGAACCCTTGCAGTCCATTACAATCTCACATAATCCTCTAATGAAGTCTAATCTGGTATAAATTCGAAGAGCAGCCGAAAACCAAGTTCTTTAAAAAATTGCAGAACCTCAGCTATTTGGAATTTGGATCCTTAGAAATAGGAATTTATGAATTCGAAAGATTAAATTTGATGGGCAACTCCTTTAATGACTTGAATCCTCGAAATTTACAATTATGATTCAGAATCCTCATCATTTGAAAGTCAAATTCGAAAGGCAATATAAAAGTATCTAAAATTTAAATTTGAGTGCGGGACCCGTTTGAAAGCCTAGAAATGTAAATCTCGCATAGGTACTTGGTCTCTTTTCAAATTGGGTACTAAAATTATCATTATAATTATTATAAACTTAAAATTATTTATAGATTTATCTTTGTGAATTTATAATTTCGAAAGGCTCATATTGAAAGGACAGCAAACGATTCAAATGAAAATCTTTCAAAACATAACGAATATTCTCTTCATTTTTAAGGGTCCCTGAAACGACAGCTGGTAATGATGTCTGCTCTAAACAAAAGGAATAGGGCTGGTCTGATGAAAACATCTGGTTTGAAGACATCGTGTACCAATTCTGTACCTATCTTCTGTCAGATGCCAACTATGATGCAAACTGGTGGAGGAGATGAAAAAGTTACATTCCAATCTTCGCCAAATTCTCTCCAAAGCTCTCTGGGTTTCAGCCACATGTTTTCTTCGCAGCAGAAAGATGAGGCTCTTTCGGAATTGGATTTTGAAAGGAAGAGCCAAGATGAATTGAACCTCTTATCCTCCGAGGTACGACTAATATCCATGGCAAGTGAGTTGGAGGATGAACATCACCTTACTGAACGACATTTTTCACTGAAAATAGGACAGAACTTAAAACAATTAGGAAAGAGAATTTCAGATGAAAATAAAATTGAAGACAGTTTGGAATATTGCCTTAAGCGATTATTATCTCGATTATTATGCATATGTGATCCTAGTGTTTTCCAAACTTTGGAAGATAGTTATCTAGCTAATTTTAAACTCGAAATAGCTATGCTGAAAAATTGGATAGAGTCCAAGGAAGAAGAGACCAATTTAACAATAGATGCTGCAAATCTTTTAGGGACAAATCGTTGGTACGAAAGTGTAACCGCAGAATATTTGGAGAATCTTCCTAATTTGTTGAAGAGAGCTTGTGCGATTTTAACAAAAATCAAAACCGAAAGTGATGTCAACTTCGAAATACCTTGGTTACAATTTTTGCAATGGGAGGAGTACCCTAATGAAGAAAATACTGCGGATGGTTTTCTTGGTTGCAATGTTCTTGAGGGAATCCAATCAAATTGCAACGATAAGATAGATTGATCTGTAAAATATAAGCACTTGTTTCATGAATTCTATATATTGTATAAGCATTCATTGTGAAATTGTTGATTGTTGATTCAAGAAGCTTTGAGTGCTCTTCTTCTTGGATACCAGTTTGTTGCAACCATGGTTGCATTGCTCTTATTGTACATGTTATTCCACGAAGCTGTTATAAATATATGATTATGCATTTTCATTTGTCTTTTTATTTCCCTAGCATGTTATGTTTGTATATTGACACAGCTGATAATTATTAAAGTGAATCAAGTTAGAAGTTTTCTTGGTACGCTGCAATATGTTTTTTATAGGCAGTGTAAATAAAAAATTCGTAATCAATTAAAATCGAATGTAGTGATAGCAAATAGATTCTAACTATATATAGATAAGAATTTTAAATCGATTATTTCGAACTAGAATCGATTTTGTGACAATACAAGAACGGGCCTTTTTATTTTTTATAATAATTTAGATTATTTCATAAAAGGACCGAATTTAGGATTGAATTTTGAGTTTTCTAGCACATAAATATGGCAGACTCACACTAATAAGCCGTTCAAATATAATAAAAGGTTTTTCATGAAATTACAGCACTGCCTGTATCGCGACTTAAGTCCACAAGACACAATCTTGAGGTCTTAAAGTCTAAAAGTCTTAAGGTATTAAACTGCGAATGTGACTATTAAACTGAATTGAAAAACTTCAAGTATGGTTGAATTTACACAGTAAGAACAAATGTTAGTAGTTACCTTGAAAATTGTTTCCGAATAAACTCGGTCAAATTTTTCAAAATTTAACAAATTCACCTACTTTAAATTAAGGACGAATAAAAACATTATTCGAAACTCAACTGACTTTGAGGGTGCATTTCTTTAATTTCTCAGGGTTTCGTAGAAAACCCTTATAATCTCGTGCCCGGGATTGGAAAATTAAGGGATGGGAATATTCCTATGCTCGAAGCTTCTCCTTTAGTCCGATTTTTTTCGGAGATGGCTCAAATTGAAGCTATTTGAATGTAGAATTGAGATAAGAGATATAATTTGCTATTTTATGGTTGTCTCGTTTTGTTATCAGTGGTTAAAAAATAAGAAAAATGAGACAAATTTCGTCATTTAGACTTGTATCGATGGAAGCTTTTCTTTTAGTCCGATTTTCTTCGGGGATGACTCAAATTGAAGATCTTGACCTGTAGAATTGAGATAAGAAATAAAATTGTTCTGTTATAGTTATATTTTTCTAACAACAGTGGTTACAAAATTTAAAAAAAAATGAATTTTTCCCCCTATCCTTGAAGCTTTCATTTTAGTCCAATTTTCATTTTCTACAGGGATGGCTCAAATTAAAACTCTTGAGATGTAGAATTGAGATCAAAAATGAAAATTGCTACGTTACATTTTTTATATCAGTGTTTATTTAGACCCCTATGCTGGAAGTATTTCTTATAGTCTGCTTTTCTACGGGTAGAATTGAGATCATAAATCAAATTTGCTATATTCACTGGGTAAAATATAATAAAAATAATAAAAAAGGGGAAAATTCAATTACTGATACCTCTATGCTAGAAACATTTATTCTTTCAATCCGAATTTTTTTGGGGATGGCTCAAATTGAAGATCTTAGCATGTTAAATTGAGATAAAATAAAACAAAATTTGCGTTATGTAACATTTTTCCTTTTTTATATCAATCGGTAAAAAATAAGCAAAATAAGGAAAATTTGGTTATCTAGACCTCCATGTTCTTGGAATGTAGAATTGAGATAAGAACTGAAATTTGCTCGATTATATTCTTCTATTTTTTTATATATCAGTGGCTAGAAAATAAGAAAAATGAGGAAAACTTGGTTTCTTCAGGGATCGTTCAAATTGATGCACGTAGAATTGAGGTACAAAATAAAATTTGCAATGTCATATTTTTTTTTCTTTTATATTAGTGGTTAAAAAATCAGAAAAATTAGGAAAGTTGACTGATTTTTCGTTGATATTTTGAACAAGTCGGAGAAAAAGACAAATTCCCTGAAATTTTTTTGAAAATTTGTTAGTTCGAATGAATGATTTATTTTTATTGCGAACAAAATTTTAAAGAATAAATAAAAATCTGGCAAATTGTATATTTTGGTTTAGTTATTATGTAGTGTCTTCAGATAAGCAATATTCAGTGTTTTTCAACCTCGAGAGCAAGAATAAATAAATTACGTGCAACAAGTTTATTTAAGTTCAACTTTATGAAATTTTTGTCATTTCTTTGAATTTTTTATAACTTTGAAAAGATATGCTAGGATTTGCTAAGCTGGGTATACCGAGGGGTATACTTCTGCTAGTAAGTATATAAAAATGAGGGAAAAAATTACTTCTACTTTTCTACTACCCACAGGGCGAGGATAAAAGCTTCGAGTAGAGAAAACAGAATCAAAAAACAAAGTTTTTTATTTATAAGTAAGACATGATGCAGGGAATACATTCAGTTTTTTATTTCGCCCTTTACCCCTCTGTTGTTCTTAAATCCACTGTAACCCTTTTTTGGGGAATTGTATATCTTTTTTCCCCTTTCTTCTCTCAAAGATCCGATAAATTTTTCTGGTATTTCAGGTATTTCGAGAAAGTGTCCCCGTCTTGAAAAAAAATCCTTTCCCTACAAAAAAAATCCCGTATTTTCCTTTCAGTTGAACTACTGATGTGCTGATTTTACCCCTTGCAGGGAGTAACATCGATGTTAAAATCTAAATATTAAAATGTAAAATTATAATACCGCCTTAAACGCATATCTTATCATTTATTTGTCCTATTCTTAAATATGAAATATGTTAAGCCTGAACATTTATAGATGTTCGGGTGAATATCCACTTTTTTCCGTGTGGATGAGGCATTTTTTTCGCAAATTCTGCATTAAAGTTTGTTCTAATTACAATTTGGTTTTGTAATTTACTAATTATGAAGTTGCTTCTTTATCTGTATATAATAATATTTCGTGTAATACGAAACCTAAACTGAATTTCTTTGTGTTTAGACTGTAGTCGTAACTTATAAAACAAGCATTCATAATGTTAACTTGGAGATTTTTCATTTAAAGCCTCATTTTCAGTACACTGCCACAAAAAACTTGATATTTAGAAACATATTCTCTATCAAAGTCATGTCGTGTAAATTAAACAGAGACGTTAAGCCCTAGCCGAGACGCTCGACTTTGTTTCCGTTCTGAAAAATTTGATTTAAAATCTTGAATCAAAGAAAATTTACTTAATTCAAAGAAATTCATTTGAATTTCATTTGAAGCAAAAACACGAAATTATTGAAAGTAAATAAATATTTATTTTATCCAGTTGAAATAATAATCAGGGGAATAAATTTTGTTATTGATAGAAGGAAATAACATTGATTTTTGTTTAAAACCCAAGTAGTCAGTATATGTTCAAGTGTGATTTTAAAACCGCATGAAAAGGGCCCTATGACCGATACTAGTTCAGGAAATATTCGCGTTTTTCTAAGTAAGGTCAGAATTATTATTTTCGGATTTGAGTGGTAAAAAAAAATCACTCTATATATATATAATACTAGGATAATACAGAAACTTTTGGCACTTTTGGCGACACGTTTTTCAACCTATAAAGTGTTCTTCCTAGATGAAAGATGCAAGAATGCTCTGCATTTTACTCAATATTTATTGCAAACAGAAAAATGTGTTTTTAGTAAGAATAAGTATTTCTAATGTCCTGAGGCGCGAAATATTGTTCAGAATAGACCCGCAATAAAGTCGAGAACAAAGTTAAAAAAATATTGATTTAAAGAACCATGCGTGTTGAAAGTCTTAAACGCAACGAAAACAGAGAGATATTTTAAGAAAAAAGCGAAGGTGTAAACCAAATAAATATTCCATTGTCATATAAAAATATATTCATTGTTTAAAACATTCGAACAGTTCACGTAAAATATTTCAAGCACAATCAGTGCTTATCGAAATTATGTAGTAACAAGTCAGTAAGACATACCAATACATCTTTTCATTATGATATATCTATGTTGAAAGTGAGTAGTTAACTTATTTTCTTACGCCATTCGTCCTGAACTACTGAATCAGAAATTGTGTATTGATCGAAAGAAGTATTTATGTAAAATGATCCAAGACTTCACAGTCCAAAATGCTCTCAAAAAGAGGAAACAGGGTAATTTTTAACAAGAATACGGGAACAATAAGGGAATACATTTTTTGGAATAAAATTAATTAAAATTTCATATTCCTAAGATGACAACTCGAAATATATAGCATTTTCAGCAAAATAGTGTAATTTTCATCCAAAAAGATGAATTTCTAACAAAAGAGTTGAGTTTTTAAGCTGGAAAGTCGAATGTTTCAGTAAAAAAATTTGACTTTTAAACCAGGAGAAATTTATTTTCAACCAAGCAAGAGTCATTTTCATTTAAATAGTTGAATTAAAAAAAAGACTAAACTTCAACTCAAAAAAAAGATGAATTTTCTACCAACAGAGATGATAAATTTTCAACCCAGAAAGAAGCATCTTCGACAAAAGAGTTGAGTTTTCAAGCTAAAAAGTAGAAATTTTCAAAGATGAATTTTCAACAAAATAGTTCAATTTTCAACGAAAGAGATGAATCTCCAACCAACAAACGCATTTTTACAAAGTAGTTCAAGTCTGATTCAGTTAGTTGAATTTTCAACCAATAAAGATGAATTCTCAACGAAAAATTTAATAATTGATACTTCAACCAAAAATGATTTCAATTCTAAATAAAAAACAGTTGTATTCAACCAAAAAAGACGAGTGGTTCACAAAATAGTTGAATTCTTAATCAAAACAGCTTTTAACAATGCAATTACATTTTTACAACAAAGAAGTTAAATTTCCACAAAAAAAGTTAAGTTTCAACAAAATAGTGAAATTTCCAACCAAAGAGATGAATCTTAGAGAAAAACAACAAAAATATATTACAAAGTATAGTTCAACTTTCAACCAACTAGTGGAATTTAAAAAAAAAAGTTGTCCTTTCAACAAAATAGTTGAATTTTCAGCAAAACACAAAAGTATCGCTTTTTGGGATTTCGACAGGAAATCATACTTGAATCTAAGCACTATCTTACGACATTATACTTATCTCCCAAGATGGGATAAATTTTCTGTTTGAAGAAACCTAAATTCATCGTGGGCTCAAAATGTTTGTAATTTATCCGGCTATATGCCGCTATATACTTATACGGAACTCCTACCGACAAAGTGAGCCCTGACCTTGCGCAGCGTCCCATATAATAGTAGACTTTTCAATTAAAAAGAATGATCTTTTAACCAAAAATAGTTGGATTTTCTTATTAGGTTTTATTGTCTCAATTCGCATTCAAGTGAAAAATCGAGAAAAAAGAGAAATTCTTTTGAAAAAAGGGGAATAGGGGAAAGAGTATGAAGTCTGTGATCTATTTCTTTATACCATGAACTGATTATACATAAACGTTTCTTCAAACAGATTTCACGAACATTCCATTCAAAGAAATAATGTCATCACTCATATAAATTAGTAATTAAAATAAATATGCGAAATATTATATTTTAAAAAATACTTATTTCAACGAAATGCATATTTATTTATTTCAATAAAATGTTCCCTTCTTTGGAAGAAATATTTGTTCCGATTAATTAATTGCAGATTGTCTATTCAAAATACGATTTCTTTGAATAAAATAGAGCGAATACTTAAATGAAGCAACATTTTTAGAATTTATATAATTATTTAGAGTGACAATAGAATGAATGACGCCTAAACCAAAGACCTTGGATACTAATGGGCCCAAAAGTGGGGAACCATACAGAACAATTTTGTGAGGCTCTTCACTTGGGGTGATCGCTAGAGAGATTGATCAGCAACCTGGGTCGGAGCAGTGTTGCGAAATAAACGTGCCATTTAAACGAATACCACGAGAATTCCAGATCAATCTAAAATATCTATACTTAACACCTATATACCTATAAACCTACTTGCTTTACACCTATATACCTACACCAGAGCTTCGTTATATGCTCAATCTCGGGGGTTGCCTGAAAATAACCTTGGGCATATATCGCCAGCAGCGAAACGTAAACAGGCAGGGCCGCCTGCACTGTTTGCATGACATTGCGCAATCTGCTTCACTGCGGAGTAATGCAGTGCGTCCCTTCATAGGCGGAGTCGCAACCGTCTCTCACCCTGCCCCCGGAGAAACTGTGGGGACGAGCAATTCTAGGAATTGCTAATATCGCCTGCAGTCGCGCGAGCATATAACGAAGCTCTGGTGTATTTAACTTATACCTATCTACTCTATACCTATATACCCATATACACACTACTATTTTTCAACCGAGCAAGTCACGCCTACCCCGAAAGGGAAATGACTTAATGGTATGATAATATTAATAACAATAATAATAATTTAACTGCAATAGTCATGTCAACACTTAGCATCAGATAAAAATTGGTTTCTATTGGATGATTGATCATTTATATTGAAAAAATTGTTATACCATTAAGCCAAATCCCTTTCGGTGTGAGCATAACTCACTCGGTTCTAGCCTCGTTATACTGCCGCGGATGAAGGAATTCATATGAGAAAAATGAGAAAGGGAAGTGTAGGAGGAGGTATAAGGGGGAGATATACATTTTTAGATCAATCTAAAATTCCCGTGTTGCTCATTTAAATAACGCGTTCATTCCGCAACACTGCTCCGACACATGTCGCTGATCAATCTCTCTAACAATCACCCTAGGCGAAGAGCTTCAGAAAGTCATCATATGTCGTA
>CAKNXH010002200.1:41846-85393 GCA_932178445.1 Andricus quercusramuli | reverse complement strand
TCACATCCACTAAGTAAAGCTCTCCACGCGGGCCTATTAGCATCTAAGGTTTTTCGTTTGGGGCCGTCCATATACATACCAAGTGGACACCTTTGGGGGGGGGGGGGGTATGGAAAATTCCACGCTTGTCCACGAGGGGGGCCGGGGGGGCGGAATCAACGTGGACACACGTTCCCCTAAATCTGCGAAAAACATACATAGTGTTTACGTCGGTTTCTGTCTGTCGTTGTCGTCTGTATATCGGATAACTTTCAAACGACTGTTTGGATTGGATTGTGCTTTGGCACAATTTTCAATAAAAATTCACAAAGTCAGAGCAGTTTGGAAATTTTTAGGACCATTATTTAAAAAAAATTAAAAGTTCTATAGACGGCTATTCATAGTACAGAACTATGAGTACTAATTTAGTACTTGGAAAGTTGAACAGTTTATCCTTAAAATATTATGTGATAAAAAGAAAATGATCTGAGTTATAGCATTTTCAAAATTATAAAAAAAATTAAAATTTTAAGCCGAACAACGCACGATATGAAAAAAAGTCAAGAAAAGCGTTGCTTTTTGAAAGACCTACAAGATTATTTGAAGAACTTTTCGAATTTCCTTGAAAAATCGAAAATTTAATTTTGATCGCACAAAAAATAATCAAAAATCAAAAATTTCATTTTGAGGTAAAACTATGCAAGATACAAAAAAAAATCAACAAAAATTGTGCACCAAAAAAAGATCTACAAATTTTTCATTAATCACTTTTTATAGGACACGTAGTTTTTGTTTTATTCGTAAAAAAACATTAAAACTGAGACCAATTTAATTTTTGGACAAAGAACACAAGCTAAGAAGAGAAATAAGAAGTAGATTTTATTTCAATCGTAAAAAATAAGTTTAGAAATGAAGGGTAGAAATGCAAAAGGAGTCAAGCGACAAATTTTCGAAATCGGGTTTATTAGCTCAAAAAATCAGATAAATTCTATTACACATGCCTGCAAAAGGATTTTTTTAGGGCATCATTTTTCAAAATTTGTGTTTTTGTGTTCACAGTCCGAGAAGCTTTTCTAACCACAAAGTAAAAAATCAAATTTCATTTGTCTCGACACTGGCTAATTATTTTTAATTACTATTGGGTCCCTTCCGTTCAGCACTGAATAACCTAAAACCCAGTTCCTCATTTTTTGAAAATATGCAAAATTATTACTGCTATCGTCATTATTTTGAAGTTGAAATGTCAGTTTTACACCATTTCGAAATCATAATTGGATTGTCAAATTTCGCGAAACTGCATGATTTTTTTTAAACAAACTTTTTGGAAATCAATTCTTCCATTCAATAGCTAGAATTCAAATTTTTAGATTTTTCTTAAACTGCAAATTGACTCCACAATTAATGTTGAAAGATGTTAAAAGTATCTAACCTCGAAACGTGACCTGTTTCATTCAATTTCTCGAAACCGGATAGCTTTTTGTGAGCAAACTTTTTTTAGTTCGATAGAGCATGAAAGTATCTCGAAAGAACTTTCTTATTTTTTTCTTAAATATTCCCGCTGAATTTACAACATGTTTTTAGTCTCTCCTGAAAAAAGTGAAAAATGGCGCTTGTCTCCTTTTGCATTTCTACCCTTCAAATAAAAAAATGAACTTTTTGGAAAAACGACACAAGAGACGAAAAAATGAAAAGACAAATTTGTTCAACCAAAAATATCTACAATTGTGTTATAAACTCTTGTTATAAAAATATATTAAAAATAAAAAAATTAACTATTTGCAAAAAGGATACAAGCTACAATAACATTTTATTTAAACAATTTTTCGCCTAAATTATATAAATTATATATTCATTGAAAAACGACGATAATTGCAATAAAATGCAAAGTAAACTTTTTTTTTAATAAGATGCGCACTATTTTTTAAATTATAAAAACAAGACAATGAAAATGCTTTTGTTTGGAGAATAAAAATTACTGCAAAATAAGAAACAAGTATTAAAGTAATCATTAACAATGAAATTTGTACTTTATTTTGCAATATCTGAATAAGCAGCCACAGACCGCCGAGGTACAGATATGAATATAATAATATACATTTGATATAATAAATAGAGTTGAACATAATGTAGAAAAGTTCGCATTTTTGACAAAATCGAGTACGAAGCACGAGATGCGTGATAAGAATATGTTCGTTAAAGCCAAAGGAGCTTTAACGAAAGAGAATTCACAAGCATGAAGTTATAGCTGTTGTGGCTTTGAACTTTAATTTTAAAAGGTCTGCACACAAATGTGTGGGAAATATAAATCCAAATTTTTAAGAACAAAGCTACCTTTAAGAAAGCAGACCTTCTAAGTCACTTTACTAAGGTAAGTCTCTTCATCAATTCATGTCGGAAATAGATTAGAAAACAGAAAATACAGAATAGAAATAAATAAATATATATAAATAAAGAATTGAAAATAGCACGAAAATAGAGTTTAAAAAAAATCAGTTTTAAATTTCACATCTGAATAAACAATCTTTCAAACGATGTTCGGGTCATAGAAAAAATTTCTTTCAATTTTTGAAACCTTATCGATTAAAAATTTTTTTTTTTTATTAAGATTTTCAGATTTATAAGAGAAGTAGGAGTGATAATGTTTTTTGAAAACAACACAGTTTAAGCAGCTAAATACTACCTTTCATTTAAAAATTACCTAACAAAATCTTACAGGCATCAATGCATCTCTCAAAAGGTTTTCAAATTTTTTCGCGGATTTTAATTAATTATTTTCTAAGAGATAATTCTTATTTAATTCGCCCCCTTCTTCGGAAAAATAAATATACACTAGAATAAAAATGGACAACATCCAGGAATCAAAAGTAAAAATACAACGATTATTTTAAATTCTGAAATTATTTTCAAAAATTGTGGTTTACATTTTTTTCTGCCGATGTCTGTGGGATATCTGTGGGCTTTTTTCGCATAGAAATACAGAAGAAAGAATTTTAAGAAATACCAAATTTTGAAAATTGATTGTAATTTCAATTTCGATACCTCGGTCTTGCCGATTTTTTAAGTGTATTTCTGTGCTAAAAAATCCCACACATGCGCATAAAAAATTGTAACCCACGAATTATAAAGATAATTTAACGTTATTAAATAACAAACATACAAAATTTAACAATTCGTTGTATTTCCAGTTTGCAATCATGGGTCATGGTGATTTTTTTCTAGTGTATTTTGGTCACTGGAAGATTTTCAAGTACTCAAAAAAAATCTGGTCCTGTTTGCATAGGTGTTGACAATTTTTTTCCCGAAAACAGGGGTGAATTAAATAGAAATAATAATAGGAATGATTTAATAGTTATATAGTTATATATAAATAATATATAAATTGATGAAATATAAAAAATATAATAAATTAAGAAATTAAATAGGAATAAAAGGGGCCCCTTTGTAAGCTGTTCCTATAGAATTAACTTTGGCTCAATTAATTAAAAACGGGGTCGTAGGGGGCGAAAGAGAGGCCAATAATATCTATATTTTCATCAAATATGTCCACGTGGACAGAGTATGGGGGGGGGTGTTCGTCGACATTCCACGGCTGTCCACGAGGGAGGGAGGGAGGGTCAAAAAGTGGTGAGAAATTGTCCAAGCGTTATATGGATGGCCCTTTTCAGGCGTCTCTCACTCCGCTGACACTCGTCAAAGAAATAATTAAAGTCACAATCCTACCACTTTCCAATGTCTGGTCGGGGGGTACCCCTGTGACTGGGAACATAAATAGTTTCGATTTAGATCATGCCGCTACCCCTTTCCAGTGTCTCATGTGGGGAAGGGGGTGAAAACACCCCTGTGACTGACCAACGAAATAATGTAAGCCATAAACCTACCCTTTTCCAATGTCTCTTGGGGGCACCCCCATGACTGGTTGGTTACAGAAATAATTCGGGTCACACCCGTGCCCCTTTAGAATGTATCGAGGGACATCCCTATGGATGGTCACGTAAATAATTCAAGTTACACCCGTGCTCCCTGCCAATGTCTCGTGGGAGGGAGGGGGGTAGTCACCCTATGATTGGTCACATAAATAAAGTAAGTCCCGCTCCTACACTTTTCCAGTGTCTGGTGGGGGAGGCAGAAAGGCACCCTTTGACTGGTCACAGAAATAATTCAAGTCACACCCCTATCCCTTCCCAATATTTTTTGGGAAGGCAAAGACGTGGAAGGGAATGCACCCTTGTGGCTTACTCTGCAGTATTTCTGTGATTTTCAATATTTATCTACCATTTTCTCGAAAATTATCAGTTGTCGAGTTAAAATGTACTGAAAAAAAAAAAATTTTTTTTAGAATGATCTGCGACTTTCATTCACCGTTTTTTTTTCCAAACCTGAAGTATTTCCTCAAATAAATTATCAAGTTTTGACCTCTTTAAAGCGACATTTGCGGGTGACTTTATGGTCATTTGCGTAATCAGAGCGTTAAAATACAAGGGTATAGGAAGTTCTAAATTAATCTGAGGTGAGTGCTTTTCGGAAGTTTATCCTTTCCTTTAGTCGAAGCACGATTCTTTTGCTTTTAAAAAATATTTCCTTAACTGAAGTCCTCTTGGTACGCTTCAATATGTTTGTTACATGCGGTGGAAATGATACATTCGTATCCAATTAAAAACGAATAGTGATCAAAAATACATTTGTTTACTATAACAGGAAATAAGGAGTTTGAATCAATTATTTTAAACTGGAATCAATTTTGTTCACATGAAGGAAAAGGTCATATATTTCTATAAGTTAGATTTTTTGTAAAAGCACCGAATTTAGGATTTATTTTAAGTTTCTCGGCATATAAATGGCAGACTCATATTAATAAACCGTTCAAATTTAATAATAGGGTGTTGATGAAATTACATCACTGACTGGAGCGCGACTTGAGTACACAATCTTAAGGTCTTAAAGGCTTAAGGTACAAACTGAGCATTTGAGTGTTAAACTGAATGAAAAAAACTTGATATATGGTCGAAATTACACAGTAAAAACAAATGCTTAGATTGGTTACACCTTAAAATTGGCATGTCTTAATTCAGTCAAATTTTTCTAGAAAAATGCCTAATAAAATTCTTTAATTATGATCTTTCAAAGAAGACTTAAAATATGGAAAAAATTTTTATGACTGGTTTCCTGGTTCTAATCATATTTACGCTTCGAATTTGTAATATATAATCATTTGGAAACCAAATAACCTCAAACTTCAAAATTTGAGAGACGAATCATTAAAAACCTTTGAATTATAATGGCCATTAAACTTCAAATCCCTATAAGAAAAGTATATACATTAAATACTATTCCAAATCATAATCTCCAGTGTTTATGGATTTTTTATTGTTTAATCCGCATAATGCCAAAAAACTTCATTAAAATTGCAAATTTACCACATTAACTTTTGATAATTTAAGTTGTTTCTAAATTTCTAAACCTTTTCGAAGCTCAATGATTGAATTGAAACTATAGAATCTAGCAAAAGGTCGAAAACACATTCCCAGTGAAGTAAACCTTTCTATCGATCCTGCACAATATTCTATTCTCGAAAATGTTTTTAGAACGAACAGTGTTCTAAGATCTGATATTCAAAAACAAAGTTAACGCTCATTTGGGCTTCAAAGAACCAAAAGAACAAGGAAAAGAAGATAACTGGACGCTAACTATATTTACACAGCCAATTAGCTTCAAGTTTGCAGCGGATCAAGTCCGACAATATTAACTGTTAGGGAATTATCGCAAAGTCAATAACAATAATGAGTAAAACGTGACTCGTAGTCATATATGGTTGAAGTAATTTCGTGAATCATATTTTATCCGCGTCAAATCGACGATTTTTATTATGCGATTTGGCAACAGCGTTGACGTAGTGCTGTAGTCCGTAATCTCGAGTTTCGAGTAACTATGACTTTATACTGTAGTGACTATAGGTAGAGCAAAACCCAAGTGGCACAACCGTAACCTACGATCCGTTGCCTAGCAACCATTCTAGCAGAACGGTAAGGTCAGCAAGCAAAAGCAAAGCACAGAGCAAGCCCAGCAAGCCTCAATCTCATTTTCAGACATCTGCAAATACGCCAGTCCCCACAATTGTATGTCAAAGAGAACCTTCTGCCATCTGCCAAGCATTCAAGCCCAGACAAAGGAAACGTTGTTCAGAACCAACGATTCGTTCCGAATCATAAAATGTCCTTCAAAATACTTTCAACACAGAATCTAAAAATAGACATAGAGGAAACAAACTGCCATCTAGAGAAAAACATCACACAACACTAAAGTACTCCTTTGTGAAAAAGTATTATAAGAAATGAAGTCTTGGCGTTAATATTAGGAATAGTATATATAATTAAAAACAAAGTTAAACAACCACCGCAGGGTACCACTAAGAGCAACTGCCATCTTGAAAAAATGTCAATGGCCCCCAGTAGAACCGCGGTAAAATACACCTATGGCCACGTCTCACATCCGTGAGATGGGTGGTCACAGGGCACGACGAAATCACAACGACATATATATATATATATTTAACTTTTTTGTAAGGGTTCTCACAAATTAATAATAAATTAGTAAATAGTCCCGGTGTTAAAACCTTGGAATTAAATATGCATGTATGTACAATTGTTTGTAATCAGCCTAGCTAAGCGTCAGAGTATCGTGTTACGTAAACCCTATATATATGTATGTATGAGGTTGGCATGTTGCCCTCCAATTATAAACTTAGAACACGCTCAAGCCAAGTTCTGAATCGCAAAATAGATCCGGGAGAAAAGCTTGAAAACGGGTTGAACCCTGCAAGTGTGAGTCACACAGACACACGCTAGCCTTGCAGCAACGGAAACTAATGGCTTTCAACGCAAGCGCTTGGAAATTTCCACTCGTTTTTCCAATATCATCCTTTCACATCACAGCTGCACACCACCTTCTTTTATTGCTGAATGCTGCGAGTACCTCGCTAAGTACAACGCAAGCCACGCCCTCTGCTCACTAATCCTCGTTCCAAAACCCCAGACTGGCGCTCGGATTTCAGGCAAATAACGGAACGAGAAATATAAGCGCTGTCAGCCTCCGTGACGAGTGGAACAAACCACTATAATTAAACCACACGAACGCGGGTAGGGGTTCAAGTTATATTATTCCCACTGAGAATCAACAATTCAAACTCGTTCTGAAACTTGTCTCGTTCCAGTTCTGGCATTGCGTCACTGAGTTGAACGAATATGCATTATAGATTGTAATAGTTACGTTGGAACGGTTATATATTCCTCGCATATAAATTTTACGTTCCCACATAAAACTCCGGGGCAAAATATATTACCGAGTAACATAAGGTAGAAGAGCCCACTACTTTCATGATAATTCAACAGCGGGGTGCTGCCAGCTTAATGGATAAAATAATTGCGAACGTGAAATAGTTCTAGGTTGCTCCGTTAGTTAATGACGCCCCCGCCAGGTGGCGAGTGCTCTTCAAAATGAGACTGAAACGTCATTTCTTTTGAGCTCAGTATTGCCGTATTGCACAATTTACTTCTAATACGCCTGTAGAATACCTCTGTGACTTTGACAACAGCGCCATCTGACACGCGAACTATTGGGTATCTCGAAGTTATTTGGGCAATTTTTATCAAAAAAAGCATTGAATATCAATTAATTTTAATCAAAAATGTTAATCTTCGGCTTAAAATTTATTGTTTACCACAAGATTTTTGGTTAACATTGAATTCAAATTTCTTCCCAATAGTTCCAAAATGGTGGCGCTGTCGTAGCTATCCAAAAGGCGTATTGATCAATTTGATCGGCAAATTAACTTTCTGAATCATTCCTCTGATTATATGAGCACTATTAAATTGAACTCCTTTTCACATAAATTTCAGATATTTTAATTCCCTGACGCCTCCGCCAGATGGCAAGTTAGTTCCGTTCAACAAAAACGCAGAAACTCCTAAAATATTCCTCCGAGTATAAACAATACTCTGAACATATTAATCCAGGAATATAAAAGAGGGGGAAGGAAAATCCCACCGGAAAGAGACGATTAACAGCCGACCTTTACAGCTGCATGGGTACTAAATTATACAGTCAGTAGTTATAGATAGTAGTAGTATTTAGTAAGCGTAACATGAACCAGACTTTTCAGGAAAGAGTCGAGTTTAGAAAGTTGTGCGCAACTGGCAGGGAAGCCGGGCCGAGGGGGAGGGTTGCATGGCAGGTCAACGTTCTTTGTATCTGCTTCCCGTCCCTTGGTGTAACATCCTGCCCCTTTTCCCGTCTCCCGCCCGGGTAATCTCGCTTTTCAGAACGACGATAGGATCACCAACACTGAGTCAGAGTCTGTACATATTTGTGTTCCAACCAGTGGAGGGAACAAAATCGATAATCAAGTCTTCATCGCAATAGAAACTCCAACCGACTGGAATCTAATTAACCAATTGGATGGACGTAATTTATTACGCGCTGACGTTTGCGTACCACCACTGCTACACTCATACTTGACGGCTTATCTACAATTCTACGTAATCCATGATCCATTGTGTACTGTTTGGATAATGTACACACCGGATGGATATTGTAAACATAAATCGGGGTATTTGGTAGAGGTTATAGTATGCGCAGTACAAATAGAACGTTCTAATTCGGAGGGGTATTTTGAAAGTCTTCGGGAGGGTGACTCACCGAGATTATTGAGAGGTAGGGGTTGATGGGGAAGTTATTCGAGAATTTCGGACCGGGATTCCACCCCTCGACCTCGTACAAATATACCATTTTCTAGAATCTAGATGCTCTCGGAACAACCCATTTAGGGGGACCGACGGTGTAGTATCACGATCAATAGTTGCCTGTTCGGCTGGTTTCGACGGGTTCCGTCAAGTTCCCTCACCATCCACACCCAACAACGCCAACCATTGCGCACCATTACCAAAGCTGTCGGAACCAGGCAGCTTGAGGAAGCCAATACCACGAGAAAGGTACGCTTCCAGGAAACGCTTTTTTCAAGTGCCCCTCCTAATGGCTTAGTAATAGGGGCGACGCCCCACTGACGTCACTGCGCCAAGCAATCTTTCAGACACCCAACCCAACCTTGAAAGACAGGGACTGATGATATAATATATTGAATATTCCCTGAAAAATAATGTGACTTTCATAACGCTGCCAATTTTATGACTAGATTAAATTATACTTTGCTATTGCCCACATCATAAATTAAATATATAAATGGCATTATGAATTTCCATTTCTGGTTAGCAATTGGATAACCGAGCAAAATAGCAAGATTACGTGAGCATTATATTGGTTGAAGAAGTATTGGTCAGGCCAAAGCTGTTTAGTAATGTAGTTTTGTGGAATATAGTTGGAAGTGGAATATAGTCAGCAAAGGCAGATATAGCTTGGTGGTTATAACCAACGCAGCGTTGGTTATTATATGATGACAGTGTCAATTGGACAGTTGGAGGTGGCATTTTTCCATAGGGAATTGTGCGGAACGAATTTCGTGGGGACGGTGGGAGAGTTGCTTCGCTCAGGAGAGCGCAAGCGCGGTGCATACTGGAAGGTTATTGGTGCCCCACCGCCGACTGCACAGAGATCGTGTTGACTTTAATTTCAATTTGGGTCCCTGCTCGCCGCACCCCTGTTGTGCTTGTCGGGTTTCGTGCAAAAGACCTATACTGGCGCACAGCATAGAATAGACGCTTCACAAATATAGCATATAGTCATATAGTGTATATAGCCAGCATAGCATAGAATCCTACCAGCCCGAACCCTCAAATAGGGACAAGAGGGGGGCGGCGGCGGGAGGAGGAGGAGGAACTCGAGCTGGAGGCATCCTCAGAATGTTCCCGGCGCGCGCCGCCCCGCGCGTCCTTTGGAAAACAACGCGTCTGTGAACACTGAACCCGTCGCCGGCCGAACGCATTTGAACAGTTCGGTACACGCTGACGCTGAGGTTGATTTCGCTGCAGCACGAGAATTTCATCACAAGGAGACGCCATCTTGGCAATCCGATACAACAAGCATTAAGTTGAAATTAGTTCACCACCTAAAGCGTGGTACCGTCCACGTACCAATTACGCTCCACTTTTCGAAATGTACCCTGTCTGTGCCGCGCGCAGTGATGCCATGAGATTCTAGTTCCAGTATTATCAGCTGTCATCCACTCGGTATTTAAATAGAGGAATCCAGACCTGTCCTAGGAATTTATGGTTGTGCTGATATTTCAAAATTGGATAAGAAAGAGTGTATCAGGTGAGCACTTAGTGGATGCTGTCCTTTTCTAGCTACCCAGTTATATAGAATTTCAATTTGTTGATGGTTTTTGCGATGTAGATACTGGCACTCATGATTGGATGGAATTCGAGATTCACTCCCAATCGCGTAAACTCGTGCAAGTACGAATGTCTCACCGAACCCGCTTTCTTTTTCAAATCTTCCCTGCGCCGGATATGCATGTGCAGTTTAACGAATGTCATAAAGTGTGGCGCATTCCATGTGTTTTTAAAATTTTATTTAGTATTCGGAAGTTTACAATGATTCTGTCGTGTATTCGAAATTTCATTTTCGAGTTGATAATCTAAACTTTATCTGAAACTTGAGATTAAAAAGTGCACAAACAGTGCAGTGAACAATAAATAAATCAACACTAGGTGGACATTCATGAAAAACTGTAATCCTAACATTAGGTCCATATGATATGCGTTAAATTGGTCGAAATTGTCATAAGTGGATTTGAGTAATGTAGAGGAAAACGAGTTTGAACTTCGGCATACTAAAAAATAATTGTATATTTACAAATAAAATTACGTGTCACGAAATTTAAATACCATAGGGAATGACAATTAAAAGAAAGTGTACCAGTGATTAATCAACAACAAAATTTAATTGTTAATGTGACTTATGAAAGTTAAAAAAGTCAAAACTTGTTCCAATAATAAAACAAAAAACAGGTATTTCCAACCTCCCACGTGTTTGATATTTTTATGAAACTAAATCTTGATTGATTAAAGTTATTTAAGTAATGATAATGTAAACAAGTCCTATCAAAACAGAATAAAATAATCTGTATTGGTCGAAGGGCACACATTGTGATAAAAGGGTTTGCCGTTTTTTAAGTTTTTGTTCACCTTCAGAGCTACAAATATATTTTACTGTTACTTATTTTAATTGTAAATTAAACTTTAAAGCATCGCCTAATTTGAGAAAACGTACTCTTAGAGTGACCCCCCCCCCCCTCCCATTTTCTCTATTATAAGAAAAATTTAGAAAAGTCAAACTTCACACGTGCTTGACAATTTTATGAGAGTAAAGTTTGATTCATTAAAGTTAAATATGCGATATGATAATGTAAACATTTCCTACCAAAACAAACTATCAAATAAGCTATACCAGATCTAATTTTTAAATAAATAATGTTTTGGCCTTTTAGAGAAAACTAGAATTATCTAATGCTAATAAAAAAAATTTGAAAGACTATTTAAGTTCTCTTTTCTTCTGATTCTAGATTCAATCTAAAGCCTATGGATTAGTGAAGTATTAATGGTTAAACTTGGTTGAGCTTTTTTCTGACCCCTCGTATTGCTGAAGACAATGCTAGTAAGTATACACTAAATTAACATCGTCGAGATCAGTTCACTAATTTCACTTGTGAAGAAAATCTATATTCGAAATCATTATTGCAGGTCAGAGATGAACAGTTCATTGGAACACGATTTTATTGGGTATGAATATTCTCCAGAGAGGAAATCTCAGGACGATGACACACCAGAAGATCAAGAAGAATTAGGTATGTTGTTTTAATTGTTAATAAAACCAAAACACTCGACTGATTTGTGGTGAATATCAATGAGAAAATCAGTGAATTTATTCAGTTCTAATATCCGTAAATGTTACAAGTCTTATTTTTGTTATCATTGAAAGTAGCTGCGTATGCATAACGATTCAAATAATTACAGTGAATTGTTTGTGCGGTGACTGCATCTGCACTACAAATTAACATATCTGTACATTAAATTCTACTGGCGTAGTATAACTGCATATTTTTCCACAGAAGTCAAGTTTTTGTTTAGTTTATCAACTAGAAATGTCATAATACTTTTGAATCTTAAATTTCGTCAAATGAATCACTCTTAGTAGTATTATTATAACTAAATTCAACGTTGAACATTAACTGCTGGATTTTCAATTTGGCCTCTGCCCTCTGTCGAGATGGGAACCTCCTCAATGTTTCTGCTATTGCCATGCAGAAATAATGATTGTCGTCTGCTATGAAAGACTCTGTATGGTCCATTCTCTGGTCGAAATTCTCTTCGCCTTCCGATACCGGCACAAATTCAGCCATCTCTTCGACTGGCGTTTCCTAAAACAGAGAAAAAGAATTAATTTTGGAATTTTACTCTCAAGTTCACAGACTGTCGCGCTAGATGATCTAGCTTTTACTTAAATCCACAAAATTTACCTCATACTTAATTATTTGCTTAGACTTTTTCATCGGCGGTGATGTACCCTCGGTCTCTTTTTGTTTTACCATATGAGTCTGCCCAGTTCTGCTGTCGCATTCAAGGGCTACCAACCATCCTGTATTATCGTCTAAATCTTCCTGTGCATCCAAAGATTCATTTTTCATATTGTCTTTTGCTGCTTTACTCCTTCTTTTTCTTCTGTGCACGATATGTTGCCATATAAAGGACATGTTTTCCATCAAAGGCCATTCAGTTAAAATGTCTTTCTCGATTTCATCTTTCGTTGCAGAGGTTTCTGAGCTCAGGATTAGCTTCTTCTCTCTCACGAATTTATCGCGAAGACTTCGCCAACGACCTCGAGCGTCTTTAGCTGTATCAGATATTATTTTATAGTAGAATAAATATTAAGTATAAAATTGGATTCATTATTCACTAATTCGAGAACAGAAAATGGATTTAAATCTAAAAACTTTATATCTATTGTCATATCTTCAGCATCTGATTTGCCATTCTATTGTAGGTCAGAAACAGGAATTAATTATTTCAATTTTTCGAAAAATAGTATGGTTCAACTCAAAGGCGTATTTTATATTTATTCTTCATCCAAACACCTTTCTCGATACGTGGATGCAGGTTTGAAAAGGAGCAATTAAATCTGTTGAAGATTGTATGTGTATTTTGTGAATTAATTCTTATTTAAATGACGAAGAAGTAATTGAAATTAAACAATTCGAGCTCCTACAGCTGAAAATTCTTTCATTTGAATTAATAAAAACTGAAATGGGAATTAAAGCGCTCAAAGTGGAACTCTTGAATTTTAAAATTGAAGTTCGAAAAAATTTTAATTGTGAAATGTTTAATTTAAAATAATTTGCACAATTAACGCTTTTCAATTAATCAGTTTAATATTGAATGCCATAAAACTGCAAAATTTAAAAGGTGAATCTTTTATAAATTTAACAGTTCAAATATTTCTGGTTAAAAATATAAATCTACGATACATTATCCTTTCCAATACTCTAAATTGAAGAATAAATCAATAAATTTGTAAAATTCGATAATTATATCATTTTAAGAAATTTTAAGTCACATTTTTTTAAGTACACTTTTTAAATTAGAAGTTAAATTATTTTTAATTAAAGACGTTTAAAATGAATCATTCTTCAATTGTTATTTTTTATTCATGAAAATTCAACACTTTCACTTACAAATAAACAATGTATTAAATGAAACAATTAAAAATGTAACGTTAAAAGTTTAATTTTAGCACTATTACATTATAACGAACTAAGAGTTTCTATTTTCAGACAATTCAGATTCAAAATGTTTAATTTTGAATATTTTTATTTAAAATTCATAGTTTTAAATGAATAGTCAAATGTTGTTGAATATTTTAAAAAAATCATTTTCTTAATTAACAAATTTCACATTCAATGAGTTAAAAATGAAACAATATTTCAATAGGATTTAAAATTTAACAAAAACGTTTAATTATGGTTCTATTCATTTGAAATGATTTTAAGATTGAAAATATTTTATAAAGTTTCAATCGGGAGTTTAAATTTTGTTAACTACTATCACTGTTATAAAACTCTGCATGAGGTTTAATTTACATGTGTGTAAAGCAAATATGCACTCCCGCTATCGAAATGTAACATACATTGGGGTCGTGAATTTAATATACATGTGTATTAAATTTAATATACAGGTCGGTATAGCAGTGTGCGCGAAAACTCAAAGTGCTTTCATTTCTTTAAATTTTTCAAATATTCGTAATTAAATTAATAGTATAGAATTCGTCGACTGAATTGTTACTTTTAATTAAAGTGCAACGTGTGAGTGGAACTTTTTCCAAAATTTGCTCTAACTTTTAGAAATTTAATGCGAGTACAGTTTATTTTTAATTTGTGTAAAATGGAATTACATATCTGATTTTTCTTGTAAGTTCTTTAAGCCGTATTAAGTTCTTGATGACTATTTAATGTGCTTGATACAATAATTTTTATATACACGTGTATATTAAATTTAATATTATTTTTAACAGTGTAAGGCTCTCGAATTGAAAAACTTAAAATGTAGAATTTTTAAAGTTCAAGATTTTAGAATCACTTATTGTAAACTAAATGATTTCATAATTAAAAATGTTGACAATTGAAGTTAACATTTAAAAAAGTTGAAATCGAACTTATTTTAAATATTGCATTGTATCATGTGACACGAAATTTCTGATATTTCAAATGTCTGGATAGATTTTTCTTCTGCAGATTTGTAAAATTTACAGTTTCAAAAATTCCCGGTCATTTCCGAATTCTCGATCCATCAGCCACGTTCTTGTAAAGTCAAGCGTGATAAAGCTCTGTCAGGTTTAGCAGTTTTTGCTTTATTTGACTAATCGGTTTTAGTATTCATTAAACCATAATCTGTATCAGTAGCAAATATGACTTCATTAATTATGTACGCAGCAGTTTAATTACAAAATTAATTATATACTCTTGAATGGGATTAATTTGAATACAACACATAATGTTACATTGTATCAGAAGAATACATTAGCAATTTTTTTCTTGTACAAGAGAATAATTTAATATTACAGTAGATGACAGGAATACTTTTTATCCAAGAGTGGGATAAAAAGCTGTAAAAATTAATACGTAATTTTGCATTAACAATTTATTAATTTAAATATTTAACAATGAATGTTTAAATTTCAGAATTGAAAAAATACAATTTTAAATTTGAAGCAGTTATTTTTTCAATTTTGAGAAAAGTAAAAAAAGAGAATAAACATAAATATGAATTAATGATTATTATACGGATATCTTAAAATCAGACTAATATACTCTTTTATATTGTTTTTATTGAGTTTAAAAGTTGTTTTTTAATCAAAATTTACAAAAACGTTCCTTACAGAGGAAAAGGAATCTTGCTAATATTTCTGCTAAGATTCTTTTTCCACGATTTATATTCTGTTTTCGTTTTCGGAAAATTGCACAACATTTTTTTACTTGTCTTTATTTCTTACATATAGTTTGTGAAAATGAAATAACAGTTAAAGGATGACAGTACGTAATTAGATAACCAAAATTTGTATCGAAAATTTGTTTACTGCCTAAAAGAATCGTAAAAAAAATACATATTGTGGTAAAAGGATTTTTTTTCAGAATAGCATTTTTCGATACAATAAATAAACAAATTTTTTGTTGAAATTTCATCGAGGAAATAATTTTTGCAGCCATTGACATTTCTTGAAATTATTATAATTGAATGGGAAAAAAATTGTATTTTATTTTTTAGAAAAAAAAATGTCTCATACTGTGATCCCACGATCTTCAATTTTAATTTTCTCGAAACTGAATAATTTTTTTTATCCCATCTTTCTTATTCTTAATCAGCATCCCAATATCTTGGGAGCATGTTTTCATTTTTTCAAAAAATTGAAAAATCAATTCTAAATCTTTATCCAAAGTCAATTTTGAAAACCTATGAAATTTTAATCTCAAAGTTTACTAACTTTTTGTATACCAAACTTTATTTATCTGTCTTTAAAAACTTAATATATCAAAAGCGTGTTTTTATTTATTTTTAAGTTTTATTAATTTCTTTGAATCCGTATAACTTTTTTTTGCCCAAATTCAGCAAAATTTCGGCTCGGAAGTGGACTTTTGTTTCATCTTTAAATTTTTACAGAATGTTTTTTCGCTCTATTGAAAAATTCCCATTCTGCTGGTTATGTAATTCTGTACTGGATAAAATTATAATAATTTTGTTTACTTAGATTTAGGCAGTTTTTATTGTATTTTGGATTTTAATCTCTGATATCAGCGGACATTTTAAAAATCAGTTAGATCTTTTTTCGGTAATCACTACGGTGGCTCTTATTCACTTTTCGCAAAAATGATTTTGCTATTTATTTTTAATGAACAGTCAAATATTGCTAAATATTAAAAAATTGTTTTTTTGTTGTTGTCAATTAACAAATTTCAAATTGAATGAGCTGAAAATGAAATATTTCAAATGAAACAATATTTGAATAGGATTTAAAATTGAACAAAAGCGTTTAATTATGATTCTATTAATTTTAAATTATTTTAAGATTGAAAATATCTTATTTGGTTTGGTGCCATATAATACAGAAACAATTCGTTTAAAATTTGAACTTAGTCGGACTAAGGGAAAGGGTGCCCTCGGGCCTTTGAAATTAACATGGGGTTTTAAATGGGAAAAGCTTAATTTTCAACAAAATGAAAAAAAGAAGTACTTGTTATAAACGTTTTGCGAGTTAAAGTATTGTCACTTCTTAAGGACTGTCCAAGGAATAATTTTTTCCAAGCCCTTGTTACTGTGCCCGGAAAACGTCCCAAAAATGCAAAAGAATAGGTTTCTGTTAAATTGATACTTAAAGGGGGGGGGGGGGGGGGGGGGGCGAAAAAAAAACACTTTCGGGAATTTTTTTCAGAAATATGATTGAGGTAAATTTACTCAGATAATTTGTATATTATAAGGCATCATTTGAAAAACATTCAGTTAATTTTTTATAAGAAAATAGCCAGAAATAAGCCAATGAAAGAGCATTTCCGAAAATGCCTTTTCAAAAAGATGATTTGCGGTGCCCACTGTATCTTATCGTAGAATTAACTGAATCAGAAAAGTAAAAACCCCCAACGATGTGTATGAGTTTTTTTACATTTTTGGTGGTCATTTTAAGCAAAAATGGCGATATTTTACGAAAAATTCGGCCATTTTGTAGCTGTAATTTTGTTTGTTTTAAAAATAAATAAATAAAAAAGATCGTTGGGGGGAGCTATTTTATATGGAAAAAGTGTGTGCCAAATTTGAAAACAATCGGTGCAGTAGTTTTTGAATGACAGTTGGCACGGACTTATAAAAAAGTAGTTTCGAGAAAAACGCGTTTAAAGTTTTGAACGATCGTCTCTTGAAACTTTCGATGTTCTCGGCATTTCAATCAAAATTTTTCAGAGAAAACTAGAGAATATTATTACAAAATCACTGCGCTGCGCGCCTGCTCGACTGAACGAATAACAAAAAAGGGAGCGTCGTAGACGGTATGTTTTTGAATTTTTTCAACATGAATTATTTTCAATAGATAAGTGACAAGTTTCCAAGCATTTTTCAAAAACATTATTATTCGTTTGAACAATTATTATTTGTTTGCAAAATTTCTTTTTTTCCAGTAAATTGTAGGAAATTATTATTTTTGGGGTGTTATAAATGATACATTTTATAAATGTATAAACAATTTTTTCTCCTTAAAATCGTAAGAAGTTATTATTTTATGGAATTAATGGCACAATCACCGAATGTTGAGAGTAATATATTTTTTAATTAAATTTGGTAATTATTTAAACAATTTTAATTTTGTTTAAACAATTTTTCTCCTGTAGGGCTTGGAAAAATCATCATACTTTCTAATAACTTTTAAGATTAATTAAACATTATATTAATACACATATTGTTACAACATTCAGTAGAGGACTGTAATACGCCCTGTTTGCGTATTCAGTTTCATATTGGCCAAAACAATACTTAGGCTCCTTTTTGACAAAAATAAACAATTTTAATTTGGTTTTAAATTCAAAAAGTGCAAGTGAATAATTTCAAATTTTTATAGTTTAAAAATGAACAATTTCAAGTTGGTTTAATTCTCTTTTATTACAAGTTACTCAGCAAAAAAACTTTTTTCCTGAAAGGAAAAAGATATTCCAAAGAAATAATTTAAAATAAAATGTCGTTCGAGAAACCTATCTATAATAATGAACTGGGAAATGAGCGTTAAACAGCAAAAACGCGCCTTTTATCAAACACCAATTTTACCGTGCATGACTTATAGGTTAGATTCTCATGATTCTCACTTACGAGTTTGCGTTGCGCAAAATTACCAAAAATTAACACAAATATGGAACTTACGTCTTGCGTTGAATTTTTTTGCGATTTCGGTCCATGCTTCTTCTTTCGCTTCATCACAATTTCGATATCTGTTGTTGAAAAGTAATGGTCGCTTTTTCACTTCCTCTATCAATTCCACATCGTCAATGATCGAGGTCATTTCGGAGCTATTTTTATCATAGAATCTTGTCTCTGCGTCGATGATACGCAATGTACGTTTACGTAAACAAAGAACAAACACCGAATTAAAAATATATATTAAAACAAACACAAAATACTCTTTGCGGGTGAATTTACGCTTGTTGCGTCTTGCGTTGTAGCCAAATGTAATGGCGGCACTGGCTAGCTCCAACCAATGGCGTCGCTTAAAATCGATTCACCCGTGGATACGTGTGGATACGTCTTGGCTGGAGCAACCAACCATTCATTTATTTGCAAAAGTACATTGAGCCAAATTGTGCATGTTTGTCTATATTGACGGAAATGCGCAAGTTGAGCTTTTGTAACACGACGTAACCCGTTCGGTAGTGTAATTTGGCGTATCGGAGTATTTTTGTTTCCAACATTGTCATCTGTTTTGGCTCAAGCTATCGTGTCGGTTGTGATGTGGGTGTGCGTGGGGTTCGCTGTAAAAAATAGTGTAGATTATCGGCTGTGTTTTCTTCACTTAAGTTTACGAAAAAATATAAAATCGAGGCGATTATTCTACTAAATTTCCAAACTATTGGTCAAATTCGTACGATAATCCTAGTGATTTTACAAAACTTGGTCAAATTGCCGTGATAAGTTATAGCTCAAAATGGGACGTAAACGTTACACGTATGTAGTGATTTTACAAAATACGTGTGTAAAATGACTACGTTTCCCATTAGTCATTTTACGACGATAATCGAAGGTCTTGTTTTTACCTATATACGACAAACTTAGTGAAATTACAACAGGGCCCTTTTTTGACTGTGTTTGTTTCCTGGAAAGCAAAAGGGTTCGCAGGATAATGTAATTTACACGTAATTGTGTTTTGTGCTTTGTGCCTCGGAAGAAGATCATAAAGAAAACGTCTCAAGTGACGCCGGCACGCCGACATCCCTGTCACATGACATTTTGGTTAGTGCAGGTTAAATTCAAAGCTCCGAAAAAATAGAAAAAATTCTCCAATCTCATTTTGTTTCCGGATTTTTATTCGTGATAAGATAAGCCTTGTTGCGTCAGTCAAAAGCTGGCTTTCAATTTTATTGGAGATTTTTTTCAGATAAACTGATTCTCACTTCTTCAATAAACATTATAATTAAATTTTTTTATTGTGGAAGTAGATGATAAGGAACCCAGATAATATATAAAAATAGAATCTAGTAATATCTTATTTTAATTTTCATTTAAATTCTTTTACATTTTTTTAAAACTTATATAGATAATTAAAGCTGGTGCTTTTTTCACATTTACCCATCAAAATAATTTTTCTTAATTGATCGTTTTTGTATATTTTAAAAATTTTCGATTCCACGTCAAATTGAAAAAATTAAAATAAGGTAAATTTCCCAATGTTTGAAGGCTAAATATAATGCTTTTTCTTTAAGCTCATATACACCCGGAAGATCTCCTAATGAAGACTCAAAATGAACCTAATATTGAAGGTAGAAATTATATTTTCTTGGAGAATGAAAATAAGCTTTACACTAACATAAATAACAAAATTTTACACCCTACAGAAAATCAGGAAAATTTGTCTTTATCAATCTAAACAATTAATAATATTATTTTCCGATAGTTTCCTATTAAACTAAAAGGAACGTTGTGTGGTGTTTCTTTTTGCTTTTCTAATAATATTCTTTCTTATTAGTATTGTATATGTTTTGATTGAAGGAAATGGAAGGGATGAAATTCATTAATCAGTGGTTACGGTTATCACAAGGAAGTTTCCTCTGGTACAGAGTTGAATGCTAATTGCTTGAAAATAAATTTTAAGTACATACTATTAATTTTAATACGCATCCCTTAGGAATAAAATATTACTAACTTCTAAGAAAACGTAATTGTGGTATTTTTGTTGTCATCGCGTTAGAGTTGAAGGGTAGCCCTTCATAAGGGCATGAGAGCCGTTTTGATAGTTTTTCAGGAATTTTCAATAAAAAATATACATATATCTTTCGGACATAATTCACAGCTGAAGAAGTCAAGCGGTTAAGGCTGTTGGACTAAAGCTCTAACCTCAAAATTCAATGACTTAATTTTACTTATTTTACACAACAATTGTTGAAGTATACAGTTTTTCCCTTTGTATACACTTTTATTTTAAAAACATAGTACCGTTTAGTATTCAAAAATTGTAATGCTAGTATTTATTTAATAAAATAAGGCAATTAAATTTTGAGGTTAGAGCTCGAGTCTAACAGGCTTAAGGGCGTTCGAACCTGGATCTAATCTCAAAATTGAATTGCCTCATTTTACTCCATAAATACGAGAATCACATTTTGAATAAAAAATAAGGGCCTACTTCTTTTTTGAATCAAGCCTGCATTCGAAGTGAAAAATTGGCCAATGTCAATACTTTTTGTGAAAAACGATTTATTTGAATGCTCGGATTAGAATCGAAAAAAAGTCGTTTTAAACTACTGTTTCCACTACTGTTTCCACTACTGTGGAGTAAAATGAGGCAATTCAATTTTGAGGTTAGGACAACAGGTTAAAACAGTTGCAGCAAAATTTTACAAATGATAATAGAAAATCGTTTTTTACAACGTTTGTTACACTTTATCTGATTTTTTTAGCCAAAAGTACCATTTTTGTAATAAATCGCACTTATGCCCTTATGAATTATGGTTATTGTCATAAAATAAGGATTTTAAACATAAGCATACTTTCAAAGTAGCCAACTACTATCAATAATTTCTTCCAGCATGGTATTTGAATACAATGTTGCGTCTTCAAAATGCTCCATATAATACTTATGGTAGTTTTTGAAGATGCATAAAATCGCATAATCTACTTGGGTAATGTTGCATTTAAAAAAAGGAATAGAAAATCATAACATACTACTATGCATTTTATAAATATTGGTATTATAGTTAATTTAGAATGGTGAATGGAATTATTCGAGCGGTGCTTTCGTGCTTCTAATAAATTAGGGGTAGCTTAGAAAGCACAGTATTTTTATTACCCAATAAAATAACAAATATTTGATTTGCAGATGAGAACGTAGGCATTGAAAGTCTCCCAAATGAATCGACACCCGACCTCTTGCATTGTGAAATTTGCGGTCAAGAGTTCCTAAAAAAGAAGGATTTGCGTTGTCACATTAATATTCATTTAGGACAACCTCGTGTTGTCCTCAGAAGGATTCCTAATTTGAAATCTGTCAAGAAAAAACAGCAAGACGAAAAGTATTGGCTGGATCCGGAACAGAAGGGAACTTTGAAGCTGACTCTGAAAAAACAGTGTAGTTCTGATTCTCTCAAACTCACGTTCAAGAAGTCTTCGGTATCCGAGGACTTCAAAGTCATTAACAGCAATTTGGATTGTCAATCGGGTGATTACAGCCAGCAAAAGGTGGCAGGCCTCAGGGAAAATGATAATAAGGATGACACGGAACTGGAAAAATCAGTCAACGAGCCGTTTGAAAACGTAATGATAAATCAGCAGGTACGTTTCATAACTCTCAATTTTTTATTCCTTAGCTCAATCTTTTGCCCAGAAAAATGTTAATTTAAGAAATTAACTTTTCAGGAAGATTATGATAACTCTAAATTCGATACTGAAACTCGAAATCCTTTGGAGGACACAGAAAGAACTTCAATGGATACTAACGAGGGTGATTCTGGTGTAGGAAGTGACATGGCAAATCCCTCCGAAAGGGAATATCAAAATTTAGATGACTTACATGCGGGAGATCATTACGAAAATTCAGAAAAAGCAGTCACTGAAAGCGACGATCCTGATGATTCTGACGCTCTAGAAGCGACATGTAGAGAAACTATTGAAAATTTAAAGAAACTTGGCGAACAATCGAGGTTTGTAAAATCTAAACTATTCTGCTTCGCTGACAATTAGTACGCAATTTATCTTCTATTTTTAACATGTGGCTTATTATTTAGCAGAGATGATAAACAAACTTTTTAGTTCTAGATCTGAAATATCGGACAAAGTTCCTGAGGATGAAGAAGGAGGTGAACGTTCTACAAATGCAGTGCAGAGTCTTCAAAGTAAACCAGAGATAAGTCTAGTGCCAAAATCTTCCATGATGCCACCGGAGCCTGTCCGTTCATCTTCAAACGACGCGGCAGAAATGGACAAGGAACATGGACAATCTGGTACCAACTCAACATTCAGTTGGAACCAAATAACCACTGATGAGAACGATAAACGAGCAAACGAAAATAATGACGGGACCAGTGGAAGTGGAAGAACCTCCGGTGATGGAAACACCGAAACTGCCGGTAATTTGCTCCAGAGTTTTTTGATGGAGCATCAAAGGCGGAATCAAAACGAGGCAGCCCTCTCAAATAATATCCAACACTTTGAAACGGAGTATGTTTCCTTAGAAAGACTGGCCGAAACTGTAAACACTTGTCGTGTCTGCAATGACAAATTCAAGGACATGAATCAACTCGATGCCCATAGGTTAAAAATGGGTCACTACCAATGCAACGTTCCCGAGTGCGGGAATTTGATTTTCAATAATCAGATGGAGGTCTCCATTCACAAGATGCAAATCCACGGAGCACCGATGTCTCCAAACATTAATCAAATGTCACCCCACATGAGTACAAATTCACCACACATGAATCAAAATTCGCCCTACATGAATCAAAATTCACCCCATTTGAGTCAAAATTCACCACACATGAACCAAAATTCGCCGCATATGAATGCGAACTCTCCTCATCACATGAATGTGGATGCACAAGGCGGGGTTCATCCTCAAGTTCCTGGCAGTTCACCGCACCACCGGAATTCTCCCTCGTACAATGCAGTACCTAATGCCCAGCAGATGTTATCTCCAGTTAATTTTGAACAGTTGCCGGCACCTGTTCAGCAATTGGCCCAACAAGTGCAACGAATGCCTCTTCCGCAAGGGCAAATGCAACCGAGCCTGCCACCGGGAGCGAACACAATGATACCTGCGCCTAATATGTATATTCAGCCTCCAGGAAGGCCCCCCATGTATAGAGTCTCCGCTCCTCAGGGCATGTATCCTCATATGCAACACATGTATCCTCAGTACGCGCCTCCTGGATATCCCGGTTCGCAAATGGGACATCCTCCTCAGATGCATCCGCAAATGCCTCAGCAAATGCCTCGCAACAGATATTCTACAATCGTCCAGAGTCCACGGTCAGTTACTTTTTATAATTTCCTTCATTTAAAATTATTTTTCAAAAGTTTTTACAATTTCAAAGTCGAAAATCCAAAGAATCTTGAACTTATTTGAGAAACTATACACAAGTTTTTTTCATTTTACAGCACTTTACAATACAAAATGTAATGTAAAATTAAAATCGAGGTACTTAAAAGTGAAATCAAAATATTTGTAAATTCTTTGAAATTATAATACAAGTGTTGTAAACTTGAAAGATTTGCGCATACGCGGCTGTGGAGCGGTGCCATAGTCCATTGTGAAATTAAAATACATATATTTTACATTACGTTTTAGTAATAACTTCCATTATTGGAACTTCACGACATAAACTTTTTACAGAAAAAACCGGAATTTTAAAATAAGTTTTTATTTATTTTTATGGCTATTGTTTCAAGAAGATAAAAGTCACGTTTTTGTTGATGGCAAAACTGAAATCCGCAGTTTGCTTATTGCATCAATAATCGATTCTCAAACTGGAGATAACTTCTTTACGACCAGGGATGGGTGCGTGTAATAACATCATATATATCTTTTTCTATACTGCATATAACACGTCCCTTCTCCAAATTTATTTTACATTCGATCACGTGACCAAAGAAGCATGAATTTAAAATTCAGTATTCTAAAACACCGGTTTGCAGAAACTTGTGTAATGAACATAATGCATCAGGTGTACCTAACCTATATTTTGATGTTAGATTGCTTATGTTATTTGTTATGATGGTATTAGAAAACAGTTGTCTCTTATATTAAATTTATAAAATTCCTGTGTTTAAACGGTTTATGTATGCAGAGGAATGTTATAAATTTGTTATAAGAGACAACTGTTTTCTAATACCATCATAACAAATAACATAAACAATCTAACACCAAAATCTGCACCTTTGTTATGTATTGTACGTAGAAAACCTCGCATGACGCGTCACATCTCGTCCCTGTTTACGACTGTCTTTGCGATATCTTTATGATGTCTTTACGAAAATATCTATATCGCGTGATATCCAAAAATTGTATAGCTATATTTCAAGTGAAAGGCAATAATTGCGATTGAATGTGTATTATTTCGGTAACTGATGCTCAGAAGAGGTTAGGCTTGTTGACACATATTACATACGAAATATGCGAAATAATTAAAAACGTAATGCTGTTTCCAAATATTGAGCCAGACTATTTTTTTTTAGTAAAAGTAACAGGTATAAAAGTAACAGAGTGATTGCCAAAAAGTTGGTAGTTTTAAACAACGATATTCACGAGAGAACAATAAAGCTTAACCCAAGAGAGTATGATCATATAAAACTAAGAGATCACGAAATGTATTTGTGATGGATGTGAATTTTGCACGCTGCTAAATAGCGGCATGACATGACGTGCGACTATGATAAAATACAAAATTTAAAAAAAAAATATTTGGAAAATGACTATTTTCATGATTTATTTAATTTAGACTACAGCTCTTCAAAATATGATCTCATATTATAGTATGATGAATGAATATAAAGCGATAACAGATATTACACATAAACTTTCATAAATAGATTTTTGACTATACTAAAATCTTTGTTAGTATAAAATTAACAATTGCAGTCCGAATTATAATTAGTTTGAATAATTATTTACGAGTTTTATCGAAAAATAGCAATGCAGCGTGACGAGTTAAAAAAACTTGTGGGATAGACTTTAAAGTGATTTTTAAAATATTGAACTCTACTCTTGATTTTTATCTTTTTCATTTCAATATAAGTAATATTTGTGATTCTTAAATATTAAAAAAATATTCTCAATATCATTTGTCAATTTTTCATTTAAATAATAATTTTACAGAAAATGTATTATTCAAAGGTGGAAAATGACTGGGACTTAAGGTGGTAAACTTTTTGGCAATCATCCAACAGTATCTAATAATGCAAAAGAAAAAGTCAGGGAAACATGGAGCTAAATATTGGCAAAATTCAGTAATGGTTAATACTTTAAAGTTTATAATTGTTCTAACTTATACACATTGTTATTGTTATATAATATTTCCAATCTTAAATTTAAATCCTCAATGATGAAATTTGCATATACATGATAATCAAATCTCATTATTAATCAGCCGTTAACTGTTAACATAATTAAAAGCAGTTTTGCACTCTGAGAATACTTTTAATGAAATTAGAAAACTGCTTGAAATATTCGCGATCAGGAAACACTGAATTCTGCGAAAAAAAGCTTACATAAAAGCTTTTTGCACAGCTATCATTGTATCATTTTTTATTATCATAAAAAATGTAATATAAGAAATATATTTTTGAATTAATTTATCTTACCGTTTATTTGTTGGAAAAATGTTATCATTGAGCATTTTAATATTTTATAATACATAATTTATAACAATTATACAATTTTAAACATTAACAATTATTTAATAAAATGTCAATTCACAGAATTTATATCTAAATATTCAATTTTACCACTGTTCAGCTGCATGTTTCCGTGATTTTTGGATTTATTAATTACTGTCACTCTTATTATGTATTATAAAAAAAATATTTGGAGTTCCATCTCTTGGATAAGTTCACTGGCCCGGACGCTAAGGAAATCTACTACGTGTCTCTACTACTACATACACCTACACGGTCTGTGCATGGAGCTACTGATAGTAAAGCCGTATTACACAATTATGAGTCATTTTGAGTTTCGAGAAAATAGAAGTTGAAATTATAGGTTAGAAATTGAAACATATTCCATAATTCTGGCAATGATAAACTGCAATCTCCATTTGAAAAGCAATGCAAGTAAACAAAGTTTTACGGGTTCAATTAAAAAATTTGATTTATCACAAAATACCTACAAAAACTACGATAATAATTATGCAAGAGGAAATCACTTTTTAAGAGTAGGTCATTGGAATTTATTTCAGTATGCAACAAATTTTGTTCTTGAAACTTTAATCACAATATTTGGAACAATATTTATACAACTGGAAGAAATTTTATTGAGATATGAAAAGGAATAAATGTGAGAGATAAGAAAAACTGATTTTGTGCATTATAACCAACGACATGACTTTCATAGTAACATTTTGAACAATTGGCTGTACTATACATCGTTAAAATGGTTTTATTTGGAATTCAATATGTGATATTTTCAATTATGTATGACTAAGTATGCTTTCGTATTATTGTTTTTAAAGGAAACTTGAAAAGATTGATTTTAAACAAATTATAGATTATCAACGTCTACAGATATAAATTACAGATATAGTTTGTAGAGTGCACCTCAAACTATGAACGTTTTATCACTAACTCATTTTTATTTTTATTTTCAGAGCCCCACGAATACCTCAACAAGCGATGCCTCGTCAACGCCTAAAAAGGCCGATGCAACAACCGGTACAAATGCCACAGCCGAATAATGTTGCAGTTAATAAACAAAGAAGAATGGATGTTCTCCTACCAGATAGAAATGAAGATCCAGATTGCCATGTTATTGCCCAACAAAAGCGAAATGATGGAGTTCCTGTGATACAGAATGTTCAGGGTGCTACTACGCCACCTAACCGAAGTGATTCCACGATACATCTCACGGATTCTATAACCCTCAGTGTCAGACAACCTGGTAACGAATCTATAATATTCCTCTTTTTTTTGTCCGTCTCGCTTTTTTGCAAAAATGCTTTTATTTCGCAAGGGGTTCACCATTACTAAATTCAGGCGCACATTTATTAATTCACTCACATTCAATTGAATTTACTTGCATTCATAAAATCAGGTGTTAATCAAATTTTTAATTTCTATTTACCCCTCTAACTGCATGTTTTATTTATTATTTACTAAATATATGCTAAGTATCTAATGAATTTATAAGCTTAAATATTTATCTATATACTGTCCTCTTTCGTTTTTAAATTAAAAATATGGTTTCTGTTTTAAAATTTGTAGTTGCATGCACTTGATTTGGATTTCTTTAGCTATGTGCACATTTATGTTGTTCAGTTTGCCAAAATTAAAAAAAAAACTTCTCCGTAGAAAAGGGTGTGCACTGAAATCCAAAATCGTTTCTTTTTTTACTAATCTAAAGGTTCCGCTCCAGCTCCAGTTCAAAATACGGCAGGGCCAAGTGGAAAGAAACCGGACGCAAAAGCTGTCGCGAATGTTTTAGCAGCTCGAGGCATCACAGTGACTCCTGCTATGCAGAAGGGAAAAGCGGCTGAACAAAAACAGTTGGCTCAGCAACAACAGCAGCAACAACAACAACAACAACAGCAACAACAGAGGCCATCCCCAGCGCAAAATATCCAAGCTTTAAATCTAAATTCGGCTATTTCTATTATTCCGGCGAGTTCTCAGAGAAAACAGCAGGAACAACAGGGACAGTTCGCGGTTCCTCAAAACAAGCAGAGCAAACAAGCGTCTAGTGAAGTTGAACGACCACCAAGACCTCCGACGGTCGATCTTACTCAGGATGCTCCACATCCACCACCTCTTGTTAGACGAGGGAGGCCACCCAGGTGAGTTTAAAAAACATTTATTTACAGGGCTCACAGTTCCTCTTTTTACCTGCCCTCCTTTACCTCCTTAAATTAAAATAAATCCCCTAAAATAGCTCAAATGGAACTCTTTTACGCTTTTTTTTTTGTACAAAGTGTCGATTCATTTTTCAAGAATCATTTTTAGAAATTTAAGACATTAAAAAACATAATGCTTTGAAAGAAATTCTTTTTGCTGATATCGATTTCAAGTATTTTGTAAATGATTTATTATTTTTATTTTTCTACTTGATATACGTTGAGAAACATTGCCAGAGATTGAATTGAGAATTTAAACCCGAAAGCTAAATCAATTTTATAGTTAATTCAAAATAATTTTACTCTCAAAAGTCAAAACTAAGCATTTTACTCTTTTTCCCAGAAAATAGAAAATGTTTGAAACGCCTTTCTCTAGTAAACATCAAGAAAGTCGCACAAAGTTAATGTTCGGGTTGTAGGTTCAAGAAACGAAAATTTGAATCCCGAAAATAATACTAAAAAAAGTATCTCTAAATAAAAATTGGCGAAATTTGACCAACTGCTAATTCAATTAGAGAACAGTGAGCCACTAAAGATTAGTAGAAAATTACTAATTGCTTATTGTTAGTGAACATATATTAATTTATTTAAAGTTGTATATAGAACTAAATTTTATAAAGCACAACAGCACCCACACATTAAGTCGTTTACTTTACGTCTACTATTTTACATCAAAAACTTACTACATTAGTAGTAGAGTTGGTAAATTTTTTACTAATTTAAATTAAGAGAAGAGCTTATTAAGACCCTAAAAAAGTATATTTAATTTGGAGTTTGTATGGCATAGTTTTTCATGATAAGAAATTGCGTGTTGGAAAAATTATTTTTTTTTCTTAATAATTTTTTTAATTTGCGGATACCGGATTTTAAAAATGTTTCTGAGACAGCTGAATTCTACTAATTCAATAAGTTCTTTTAAGGCCATGTGATGCTAACTTAAAAATAATTTTACCGACATTTTTTCCTGTCCGCACGAAAGGAGATATCGAGTTGAAAATTTGGGCAATTAAATAAAAGGCACTAAGGAAGGTTTATCAACTGCTAAACGTTTACAAATGAGTGATTGGATGCAATAATAGTCTACTTGTATTTTCAGAAGTCACTTGTTTTTCATTTGTTTTGCACATAATTTCATGAAGAACAAATTAAAAACAAGTCACTTTTGGAAATTCAAGCCGGCTGTTAGGGATCGTTCGCATATTGCCTAACGCGTTTTTCTTTTGTTTAAATAAATACGAGAATAAAAGTTGCCTACAACGATATAAACAATACAGAAAAGCGTTACGTAACATTTGAATGTTCCCTTACATCCAACCGCTCAGTTACGAAAAAAATATTGAAAAATGATTTATTTATTTATTTATAAACATTTAGTAGTTAATAAACTTACCTCAGGGCCTTTTATTTAATTGCCCAGATTTTGAGGTTCTTATCACGTGGCCGAGGATGAAAACATTTTGTCAATTTTTAAAGAAGATATTGCAAAAATAGTGCAAATTCCAATGTTCAAAACATTTTCAAGTAACGTCTGAAGTAATAATCATTTTTCTATGTTTTTTGGCTCATCTCGAACGTGAATCTCCACAGAATTGCACCAACTGAGCACCATTATTATGCAATTTTTTTCTTGTATGCTGCAAGCTTTTTTGATCAAAAATGCTGGAAAAATTGTAATATTTCTTCCAGTGAAAGACATTTAATTGTAAAATATATGAAACAAGTAATAATTAAATTCCTGTCAAATTTATTTGAAATAATTATTAACTTGATTTTTATTATTACTTTACTGCAGATGAGGCCTATGAATTTTCCAACTTTTTTGTTCCAGCTTCAACTTTTTGAAATATGCAAACAAAAATAAATTAAAAAGTTTAATTAGAGAAAATGATTGTGTTAAAATTTTAACTGCATTGAAACAATAAGAATTAAATATTTTGAAACTTATAAATAGCTTACGTCACGTCTCCGCCAACATACGTATTTACAATTTAAGGCTTCAAAAAGAAAAAATTAGAATTATTTACACACTTAATCTATTTGACCTCACCTTACTCACAGTAAAAATAATTCCTGTAATACGTATGCACTTACAGAAACACCACGAAATTTGATCAAACATACCAGCACGCACCTGACCCATATTAAGTCATTTACTTCACGTCCACCATTTTATATCGAAAACAATCTACAAGAAAAGTTCACTAATTACTAATCGAAATCACTGATAAATTAGTCAATATTTTGAAGCGTTCTCTAACAGTGCATAATGTGCCTCTTGTCATAAAAGTCATCTAATATGTGAATATAGGTACAAAATGAACCTAATGGCAAGTGGCGTATAATGTACTGTTGTAGAGTATTCTTACATTAACTTAATTTAAATAAACCTGTGATTTTTTTACTATTATTTAAAATTCCATCAGAGAAATGTTAAAATATTGCTATTTCATGAGTCACATACTCATTTACTAATTCAGTTAGTAAGATTTGCACTAATTCAGATTGAGAGAGACTGGGTTTAACAGACCCCTCTTTTCAAAAGAAAAAAAGGTTTGACTTTCCTTAAAAATGCGTAGATTATTTTTTCAGGTATTGGAAAACGTTATTCTGCTAATAAAACTACGATGATAAAAAATGCATTCGCAAAAAAACATTCATTGGTCTTAAGTACACAATAACGGAAAAGCAGAACGTTGTTCAAATAGTTGTTCTTCGTCTTTGTTTATTTATTTTATTTATTTATATTATTTCTTTCTTGTTTACTTGAAATAATAATAATAAAAAAAAAGAAATAAACATAAAGCATCTATCCAAAAAAGATGTTCAATAGCAACGCAAATGGTGAACATTGATTGAATTTGTTATAAGCAAATAAACCATCGTTATTGTTAACAACCATTTTTTAAACCTATATTTATAATTTAATTAACAATTGCATTATTAGGCTATTGTCCAGCATTTAAACTTTGTTATTTTAACGTAATTAAATGTTAACATTAAAATTTTTAACTTTTTAAAGAAAATTTGATACTGATTCACTATTGTTATTGTTATCAATAATTTAATCAACGTAGTCGTGCACAGAATGTAATACAGGATTTTAACAAGTAATAAAGTAACAAAGTTTATGCGGAAAAATTAACAAATAATAATAACTTTTGCTAACTATAACAATTGTTTAATGTCATCGAAATGTCCTTAAAAATTTAGAATTTAGTTCTTTACAGTTGATTGCACCGAAAGAACCAAGTTTGTACGTCCAAAATAGCCAAATAGTACATTTTTTTATTAAGAATCTTGAACCAATTATTAATTTTTATTGGATGACCAAATATGATACTTAAATTTCATTGCAAAGTGTATGATCGATTCTGCAGAAAAAGCTTGATTTATTCCATCATAAATACCTGTAACATGTGCGACGTGCGTTGCTATTGAAAATCTTTTTGACAAGTAAATTCATAATGTTCACGAAGTACATTATTGGTTTAATATTGAATAAGTTAAATTATAAATTTTTCACTTCTTCATTCGATTTAAAAATGTCTGAATTAGAATGAGTATAAATTTAAAAGCTTCACTGAATTATTTTTAATTCTTCAAGACTCATAAATTGAAAAACTTTTACTATCATAAGAAATATATATACTTTATATATTGAAATATTTTTAAGGAAGTGATGTGTTTAAGTTCTCTATTTTTTTCTTCTTTATTTTCTCCAATTTTTCTTCCGCAACGTCTATGAATTCTAATATAATAGGTAATTGAAAAAAATCTTATTTTATTTAAAAAAGAACAAAAATGTATCAATCAAGTTTGGACAACACACTCTTAAATCTCTCCATTCAAATTAAAAATCACAAAAATAAAAAGAGGCAGGAAAAAGAAGGCAAATACCAAATCCCCTTTCTTCTTTTACTCTCTCGTCTTTTTTTATCTTAAATCCCAAAAAAGAAAAAACATTTGCAACAAATCTGATTTAAAAAAGATAAAAATAAAAAAAAGGACGAGAAATAAAAAGAAGAAAAGCGATTTAAAGGTTCTTTTTTCCTCTTTTTTTTTATTCTGAGTTTGTTAATTTGAATAGATTTGTTTTTAGTTTCTAAAAATTTCGTAGTTACATATAAATATTTGACGTAAAAAGAAATTTAATTTTCGATTTATTTCGAATTTAATTTCTTAAATTTTAATTGAAAACTTGTTCTAAGCATTCAGTATAAATATAATTGTCTTAAGCTTTTACTAAATCCAATTTTCTTTTGTTACAGAGCATTATTGACTTGTCAAGTGTGCGATAAAAGATTCCAGAACCAGGAGATGTTGACACAACACATGGCCAACCATAGAGCGACTAGCAAGCTTCTTCACAAGTAAGTTTTTCTTTATTTCAGAAACTCTTCCTACCTATTATTGAGTGGTTGAAAATCTTCTGAAAACTTCGAAATCTGTGTGAAATTCTTTAAATCTTCAGGGTGTCTACCTGACCGATAAAACGGAAAATAAATATAATTCTGATTTGGAACAGGAATTTGGGAAATTAATTTAATTGTGAGTTGGTACAGGAAATTTTCTAAAACAGTCGCTGTTCCAAGTCAGAATTCATCCGGTTTTGAAAATTCCTTGTTCCAAATCAGGATTTCTTTGAATATAAAAATTCTTTTTTATTTGACAAATAAAAAATTGCCAGAATTTGAAACTTTCCTCTTCCAAATTGTAGAAAAAGGATGTTTTATGTATATTTCTTGGTTACAAACGAAAATTTTGTAAATAAATATAATTCTGACTTGATGCAGATTTTTTTTGGAAATAAATGTAATTGTGACTTGGAACAGGGAATTTTGTAAAGAATTATATTTTCGACTTTGAAACAGGAAACTCCCGTGAAGAATTATAATTTTTACATTCGAAAAAGAAATTTTCTTGAAGAATTATAATTTTCACTTTGAAACAGGGAATTTCCATGGACCCAATCCATTTCAAATCATACAGGGTTTCTACACTTGAAATCGCAGAATCTCTCGGGGACGAAATATGTTGTATTTTTGTTTTTTGAAAAATTAATTTAATCTTAAAACATTTTAATGAATTCATCCTGTGCTCTTTTTATTATTATTTTTTTAATTTAAATAGATTTCAAGTAAATTAAAAAAAGTTTACAATTTCAACTTTTTTCATTATAATTATAAATAATAGTAAGCTATGAATATTTAGAAATTCTTCTATTTTTATTTTAGTTACATTTTCGACGACTATGACTTCTTTCAAATTTAAACTATTTTTGAAATCTTGAGCAATTGAAAATATGATTAAATCCTGGGCTAATTTTGAACGAAAAAATTAAAATTTTAATTAATATTTTGGCTCATTTATTAATGTCTTTTTTTTAATTACATAACCTCACATTTTTTCGAAAATAATTGTTTTTATTAAAATAATAAACAATACAAATTATGAACATTTAGACGTTTATGACACCACAAAATTATGAACTTTTAGAATTTTATTTTATTTAACGTTTAGTTAGATTTTCAAAGAATATGACATCCTTCTAACTCTAACTATTATTGCAACCTTAAACATTTGAAAATATGAATTAATCCTGTACTATTTTTTTTAGAAATCTTTCCGATGACTTTTTTCAATATGCTTGGTAAATTCTCAAGAATTATTAATTATTTAAAGAACTTTCATAAACAAATTCAGAGTTTGGCTAGTTTATATTTTTCGATGACTCTTTTCTACGATATTTTACATATTTATAATATTTATTAATTATTTAAACAATTTTCATAAACAAATTCAAAGCTTTGCCATTTTTCAACGAATAGACTTTTGGCTATTTTTCAGCGAATAGGCTGACTATTTTTCAACGAATAGGCTCAATTCTTTTACAAAATTAACCAAGCATATCTTTTCGATTACTATTGTGTATGATGCTTTGCACATTTCCAAAAATTATTAATTAAATAATTTTTATAAACATATTCGGAGCTTGGCTAATTTTTAACGAATAGGCTCAATTTTTTACAGAATTAACTAAGAATATCTTTCCGATGACTTTTTTCATGATCTTTGCACAAGAATTATTAATTATTTAAACAAATTAGGAGTTTGGAAATTTTTCAACGAATAGGCGCAATTTTTTTACTTTTGTTAACTTTTATGTCCCAAAAGTTATTTGGCCAGCATCAAACGTACAAGATATCTTCCTTATCAAAGTAAAAATTGAAACAAAATTGGCAACAAATTTAAGGGTGGGTTTTTTGAGAAAATCGACTTTTAACTTTTTTCAGAAAAACCGCCGCCATTTCGTTACTTTTAAACCTTTTTAAAATTTTCCGCCGTATTGCGATAGAAGACAATAAACGCTATTAGAATTAAAAAGCTATAAAGATTTAAAGAAAAAAATCAGGTTTTTTGAAAAACAAAGCAATATGCATAACTTCTTACACATTTTTTTTTTGCAAATCGGAAAAATACGTATCGCATAATTTCCTCTAAAACCACATATTTTGTTCCTGAGTGATTCAGCGATTTCAAGTGTAGAACCCTGCCTGATTTGAAGTGGATTCGGTCCATAAAGAATTATCATTTACACTTTAGGACCGAGAATTTTCTTAAATAATTATTATTTGAATCGGAACGGAGAATTTTTTACAAGGAAGGGGAACTTCGGAAACGAATTTTCATTTTGATTTAAAAGAAGGTATTTTTAAAAAGAATCCCTGTTTACATTCAGAATTACAATTCTTTTCCAAAATTCCCTGTGCCAGATCAGAAAGCTTTGAAATATTTGTAAATGTTTACAAATTTCTTGAAGTCTTAAAAAAATTCTTTGCAGTCATTCGAATATTTTGAAATCTTTTAAATTGACCGGAAGAAAACCAGAAAATGTCCAGAAATTAAAAATCATCCTTCGGGTAGACACCCTGAATCTTGAACATCTTTGTGAAATCATTGAAATTTTCATAAAATTATTGAAAGCTTGGATATCTTGGCCAAATCCTTGAAATCTTGTGAAATTTTTGTGAAATTTTTGTGAAATTTTTGTGAAATCTTCGCATGTCTTTGTGTATACCTAAATGTCGAGTGTTCAACACCTCGCTATTGATATTCAATTTAAATTTTCTACAAAATTGTATAAAATCCTTACAAATCTAATATTTTTACAGGTGTAATCTCTGCCCTGCGCAATATCCAACAGCTCAGGCTCTAATGACTCACAAGCAGACCTACCACAAGGAAGTGGACACGAGTCTACAAAATAATGGAGGAATAGAATTAGCTTTACCCGTTGTAGATCTAAAATCACCCCACGTCGTGAATCGACTCTCGAATCTTGGAATTCAAAGTTTTATTCCTCTCTCCCAACTTAGTGCCCAGACTGGGGGATATTTTGGTTTGCCTATAGTAACTATAGACGGCGCGAGGAATCCAAATGTTTGCAATTTGGGAGCTCTCGGTGCCACTTCGATTTTAAGTCTTGGTCCCCTTAAACATTTGTCCAACAGGTAACTGTAACTGATACAGTAATTGACTTTCACCCGCCCCCTACCCAACCCAACCCAATATCGTGCAACCCCCTTATCCAACCTAATATCGTGCAATTAATTATCCCAGTCTCCCTAGTGTTTTATTTCCCTCCTCGCAGAAAAAGTTTTGCTCCATCATTCGTCTCAAAACCATGACGTTTTATATTCGATTAAAAATTTAGAAAACTTATCATGCGTTGTAAAAACAAATTTCATTTTGTAGTTGGAGATTATCTCGTTTCTACATTTTATCAAAGCTGTTATTCTATTGTTATGGTTTATTCTAATGATCCCAACAAAATTCTATAAACTATAATGCTACAGAGTCTAACGCAAATTTTTCGCTAGTCAGATCTGTAGGTTTTGATTTTTTTTCGATTTTAGTAAACGTTCTATTCATGGTACTGTGCATAAAAATGCTATTTTTGCGTATTTACTTCAGAATTATTTTTGCTTGATTTAAGTCCTCGTTAAGAAGGCCATTTTAGTTTATTCCACTGGATCTACATTTGCGAAACGATAGTTTTGTTGCGATTTTTTAAATGGTAGCATTTAATTAGAGGCAAGCAAAAGTTGAAGCTCGTGTAGTAACCAGCTTACGTTATTTTCGTTTATTGAATTTGCTTTTATTTGAGAATCTTTAGTTTTTAGATTTACCAATTTTGTTTCTTCAACAACGAATTTGTCTCGACTCTGAATACATTCCATAAGCTTAGCAGAAAGGTTTGGCGCTGAATATTGTTGCTAATACTTTAGACTAGAGGCTATTAATTTTTTACTTTTCATTTGATTGAATTCCCTTATTTATGTTTGCGTTTTCATTTAGCACTTTAGTTTGATTATGGAACTTTCTTGCAAGGCCTTTTTCATAAATTGAAAGATTACGAGCGACTTGGTTGTAAATCATAGACATTTCATTATTTTCCGACGCTGCTGTATTGCAGGCTTGCGGAATTTACACCATTGAAATTCACATCGTTTTACACTCATAGTTATTTATTTTCATTCATACCATTTCGGTATTACGTGTATATAGTATATAGGACTTAAACCCCTAGAAAAGAAAACATGCGTTCGTTTAGACATGTTTCGAGTTTCGGACCTGTTAATAAGATTATCGACGTAGGCCAGAAGAACTGAATTAAAATTATTATTAGGCTCTGTAAAATTTTGTATAGTTATGGGAAAAGTAATGTAAGGTATCACAGTGAAAGAAAGAAGCCGTTATCTCAAATTCAAAGATCGATTGTGAAAAATTCTTGTATTCTTTCTTCCATTATCGCTCTCTTTCTAAATTTATATGAAAGAAGAAAAAAGCAACTGAGGATTACAATTAATAGAACAAATTTGAGTGATTTTGGATTTGAAAATTCGCTGTTAGATTATATAACTTCCCTTAAATGTTTCAAGTTGCACTTTTTGAATTTTTAAAAATCCTTTTTACAAGTATTTTACTTTTTAAAATTAAGGGTACTTTGCTTCTTTCACTGTGATAGTACATGCAATATAATTGCAGTATTGTACAGGATGATTCTTCGTTTTATGTGTGTACAAGGTAAAACAAAGTTTGTGATATCGTCGAACAGCAGCCTCAGGTTTTGCAAAGCTGGGAATATACATAGCTGTTTGGCAAAAGATAAATACTTACATACTTACTTTTCACGGAGAGCGCCTCGATTCCAAGTTTAAATTTTATTGACTGAGAATTGATTGAGTGTACTCGATAAAGGCTCTGCTAGTGACCCAAATGTTCTCGAAACTCTGTCTGTAATTTCAAAACGTGTATATAGGCGTGCATATATTACACTAAAGTTGAATGTTGTATAACAGAGAATCCTCCTCTTGGAGGTATTATTATATTATATTATATTATATAACTATGTGGTACATAAGATAGCATGAATGAGAATTCAGAATCAGAATGCGTGAATGGATCTTGCGTACGCATATCTGTATTTTTATAAAACGTTAAAAAAATACGATCTTTATTATTTTAAAGGTGTAAAAGATTTGATTACAAATAAATCATAAAAATCAAAATCGTACGAATCACTCCTGCTATTCACAACTACTTTTAGATCCCTATATGTTTATGTTGTGCGATTATCAAATATTTCCACTGTCTAAGCGTTAGTATTGCCATCCATAAATTACGTAACACATTTTTTACAAATTTTTCAACCCCGTGTAATAAGTCGTAACAAAATCCCTCCTCAGCCTACGTAATTTTTTCAAATATTTTCAGCCGTGTTTAATCTAGTACAATTCAGTTTTAGTTATTCTTCTGAGTTTTATTTAATTTATTTACCCGAGACGCCAGAATTATCATTTCTTTTTTTTGTGTAAGGAAACATTTGTAAAAAATTGGAATAATTTCAAAAAAAAAAAAAATCAAGGCTGTCATTTTTATTGTTCACAATTAAAGAATTTTCAATTACAAATCTATAAACTTCAATAAATTTTAATTTTCAATCTCTAAAATTAAAGAATAATTTTTAATAAATTGTGCGTCTTTAAAATTGAACTATGTATTCCTAGAAAAAAATGTTAAAGATGACATACCTTCAGAATATCAATCTTTAATATTGAATAATTTTCAAGTCTTACATTTTTTATATTAAAAATTCTTTAATTGTTACTCTTCACAATTTTAGAATTTTGAATTAAAAGTTTTTAATTTTGAAAATGAAACCTAATGCAATCTTTAAGTTTTATTATTAAAAATTCTGCAATTTTGATGATTTACGCATTTGAAATTGCTTCAAGTAGAAAGAGATTGAATTCAAAACTCTGGACTTTTGATTTTTAATATCATACAAATTTAAGCATTTTTATTTATACATCTTTAAAATTTATAGTTTATAAAGTTTTAACCTTTCAAAATTTTAGAAATAATTTTTCAGAATAACAATTGCTAATTTGGACATTGTTATTTACGAAAATTCTAGAAATTTCAAAAGCAACGAATCAGGTTGTCAACAACAATGACTGCGAGATTTTCGATAATTTCGTTCCATCTATTTTTGTTTTTAGATATAGGATTAAAAAATTATAAACCTTGCGATACAACGTTTGAATAGTAAACTGATTTTTAGTTTTGAGAAATGTTTTAATGCATCAAACGATGAATAATATAAGAATCTGTATTTACTTTCGGGTCCTTTAATTTTACGAAAAAATCGTGTGTAAATTGTTCAGAATTTCTGTATGACAAATTGAATTTTTGTTTTTAGTTTTGTGAATGAATTATAGAAAATATTAACAAAATATTTAATAGAACTTTAACATCTAAGAGTTATTATCATTTCCTGTATACAAATTTAACATTTAAGAATTTTGTAGGCAATATAAATAAATAAAATTCAAAATCCTACACAAAATTTAGATCAATTTCAGCATCGTGATTGAATAATAATTTTTCAAACAAGTTTTAAATTTGAATTTTAAGTTTTAAGTTTGAATTATTTTATTTTATTCAAAATATCAAGTTCTATAGTAAATGAATCTCCTTGGCAATTTGAACTACTTTGGTAAAAATTAATTTTATTAGTTGAAGATCCATCTGTTTGGTTGAAAATTTAAGTATTTTGTTGAAAATTTAAGTATTTTGTTGAAAATTGTTGTTTCTTCTGGTTAAAAAATCATTTTTCGACTGAAAAGTTAACTATCCCAGTATTGGATGAAAATTATTGATCGTTTTTAGTTAAAAATTCAACAATCTGGTTGTAAATGTATGTATTTTGTTCTACATTCGTCTTCTTTGGTGGAAAATAATTTTTCTACTTGATTCAAATTTCAACTACTTGATCGCAATATGAACTACTTTGCTTAAATTAATTTTATTAGTTGGAGATCCATCTCATTGGTAGAAAATTTAACTTTAAATTAGTAAAGTTAGAGATCGATCTCGATCTTTCCAACTGCAAATTAAAATATTCCATTTCTGATTGAAAATTGAGTGTTTTTATTTAATATTAAATTATATTTTGTTGAAAATTAACTTTTTGGTTTGAAATTTCAACAATTTGATTGCATTCTTTTGCTTTTTCAACAGAAAAATTTTTTCGAGTTGAAAATTAATACTATTTCTGGCTAAAAATTTCAAACTTTACTTCGTTGAAATATTACCTATTACGTTTTTTGTTGAGAATTAATATTTTTCAAATGAAAATTCAAGTACTTGGCAAAAACTTGAACTTCTTTTTTAAACATTAATTTTTTGTTGAAGATTGATCAATTTAGTTCAAAATTGAACTATTTTGTTGAACATTGGTCATTTTGGATAAAAATTCAAGTATTTGTTTTAAAATTGCAACAGTTTTTGTTTGAATTTTAATATTTCTTGTTTAAAAATTTGATCACTTGGTTGAAAGTGTATCTTTGTAGGTTGAAAAATGCAACTATTTGGTTGAAAATTCAATTATTATGTGGAAAATTCGTCCCTTTTGTTTGAAAGTTCAACTATACGGTTGTAAATGCAACTGTTTGGTTGGTAGTCAATTTTTTAAATTGAAAATTCTACTATTTGGTTGAAAATTCATCGTTGTTGGTCGAAAATTCAACTATGTGGTTCCAAATTCCACTATTTTGTGGAACATTCAACTATTTCGTTAAAAAGCCATATTTTTTGTTCGAAAATTCAACGGCTTTGTTCAACAATAGTCTTTTTGGATTGAAAATTCTTTTTTGTTTTGCAAAAAAAGTTGTCGGTGGAAAATTCAACTGTCTTCTACAAAATTCGTCTTTTTGGCTTGGAAGTTATTCCTTTGGCCATTTTTGAAGGCAATGTTGACTCTTTCGCGGCCATGAAAAACTGGGAAATGGCCGGAAATGTTTCTACTGACTGGGAGTTTTTCAAGTTTCTATAAAATAAAATGTTGGTTTAGAACATCGTTCGAAGATCACATTAAGTTAAAAATTTATAATCGCGTTGATTTCGATGGCTGTCAAATTTACATAAAAATTTAATTAAATTCTTCAAAAGAAATATTCTATTATGCCAGATAATAAAGAAACCAGGGTAGCCGTAGGTCAGTGAAGACCTGGAAATCAAGGAAAATGCAGGGAATTTTATTCGTCAGCGAAAGTCAAGGAGTTTAAAAACGAGGCACTTTAAAAATGATAGAAGTTTAAGATTCTGGTCTTTGAATATGAATAGTCAGGGAATTAGGCATTTTCACTTCATCTTCAGCTAAATTCACATCGTTGAGTGCTGAGGGGAAAAAAATGCGGATTAATTGCATGGGATTCGGTCCATTTTTGCCCTATTTTGCTAATATCTTCGTAAAAACTAATTTTTTCTATATAAGTGCATCCGAAAAATAGTTTTTATTTTCTAAGAACTATTTAATGAAATAATAAAATTATAATAATTATTATGCATTACGACTCTGGACACGCTTTGAGGTTCGCTATATCTGTTATAATAAATTCAAAATAAGAAAGTGAAAATTAAATATTCAAAAATAAACAAATTGAAATTAATTTAAAATTAATTTTTTAATTTATGAGTGCCAATCACTCTATACTGACATTCTGCTTATAAACTATTTTTCGCTACGCTTTTCTGTCCTGGCATACTACTCGAGCTTCCTTCACGTCCATGCATTTTTTCATGCAAGCTCTTGTGTTTCTATGGCTTCTTATGTCTCTTCGGAGTAATGTCTCATTTACAGATTCTAACCATTCTTTCCGCGGTCTGCCTCTGGGCATACTGCCATTCACTTTGCCTTTATACACTTGTTTCGTTAGTTCGTTCATCTTTCATTCTTTCAACACGTCCGAACCATATCTTAACATTCTTAACTGATTTCTTTAGCATCTTTTTAATTTAATAAATTTTTTAATCGTGTTAATTTTACTCTTATCCTTTTCTTGGCAGGTCCATACAATTGATCATGAAAAATTAGGGAAATTTGAAAATGAAGTTTTGCGGTTACCCCGATACAATATTATTCTTGATAGTAATTTATTTGACTTGAATTTCTATCTCTCTTTTTTTTAAAGTCGCTTCCTCCTGACGATTATATTTTTAGTTAAAAATTTAATTATACATTGCCGTGCTAAAGTCCCCGATCACCTCTTTTTCGATGACTGATTAAGTTCTCTTAATTTTAATTATGTCAGAGCTAAACAATTTCCTCTTCAAAGGGTTAAATGCTCTCAAAGTTCTGTATAAAATGTACCCAGGATGAAGCCAATTCCTCGATTATTCAAGTAGATGTTGCAAAAATAGTGTAAATGTCAATGCTTTCTTGAATTTTCAATAACTTTCATGATAATAAATATTTTTTAATGTTCTTGTGCTCATTTTAAAGCTATTTTTCTTCGTATCGCAGCAGCTTATATGCATAAATCGTAAAAAAATGCCTATCACAGTATCAAGTTGAAAAAATGTGAAAACATCTTATCTGCAGGCAAATAAAAATAAAAATTGAATGAATATATATTTTAAGGGATTTTTTAGAAACTTTATGGTTACACATTTCATATGGCGCAAGAGTGTTATTAATTTAGGAAAGAATATGTTGAAACAGACAACTTAAGGATTTTTTTACAAACATACTCTCAAACAAAATTTTATGAAAAAAAATTTTTTTTGTAATTTTTGGCGAGAATTTTTTAAATGTTGAAAAAGTTAATAGTCTTGTCAGTGCCTACCGCATACATTTTGTTCATCAAAATCGATTAAACCGTTTTCGAGAAAACTCCCTTTTTTATTTTTATTTCCTCCTCCATAACTCCAACAAAAATGTAATTTCAGGGTTATCATTGGAGGAAATTTTACTTTACGTTGTTGTGAACATGTGAAAGCAATTTGGACTTAATACGTGCGGGGGCAGATGTTGCATGTTTATCCGGCTAGGCTTGATTCTTTTGAACAGACGTCAAAATTAAAATACTCATAAAAGATTTTTTTCACAGATCGGAAAAATGCCTTTCGCCTGATATCCTCTAAAAGCAACATATTTATTTGCCGATGAATTCATTCGCTATACACTGTAAAATGCTAAAAATAAACGGATTTTATAATTAAATGTTACTTTTAACATATTTTTTAACAATATGTTCAAATTATAACCAAGTTTCACGATTATTGGCACCGTCACGATTACTAGGACATCTACTTTAATCGTTTTTTTTGCAGGTGTCGTGTTCGATCGAAAAACGGTTCGTGGATAAATGAAGGCATACATTTTGACTTTATAAACAATTAAAAAATTCCCTACAAGTTTTCCCTTTCAAAATGAGTAGTACGATTTGTAAAATTTTGCAAATTCTAATTCTAATTCATAAAATAGAATAATAATACTTTCCAATTTAATTTTCAACTCAAATTCTGTTCTAAATGATTTTCCAAATCAGAAGTATTTTATTAGCTTGGCATCAAAATTAAATGTAAAGTATCAAGTCTGATCAATCAGAATCAATCTTTTTATTACGAAATGTGTGCCTTGTTTTACAAGATAAAGTGTTGTAGTGCCATTTTTGATTATTATCAAGCCCCCTCCACGAAAGGACATACAGAACCACACAGAAAAAAGTCTGTATGGAAAAAGTTGGTTATTGTCATGTAATATTCCAGCAAATCCATACAGACTTAACTTTTCTGTATGGATATGTATGGAATGTCCAACAGAAGATGTTCAGGTTTCTGATGGCTTCTGTATGGATTTGTAATTCGATTTGGGGAATTCCACATTGGACCATACAAACCCCCGGGTCTGTATGGTTCTGTATGGAGTTTCCTACAGAAGTGGATC